>JAXBDA010001443.1:0-54832 GCA_036023075.1 Gaultheria prostrata | reverse complement strand
AGACAAGCTGCCTTGGATTTTCTACAGTTACATTAATCAATAAAACTTTTATCGATTGACAAAAAAAATGATAACTCCTTAAATAATTTCTAGATTTTTTTAAGGAAACTAAAATTATGGAACAGAAATAGTATCTTCGTTGGAGGTGTCAAATCATTCTCCAAAGGAACAAGCTCCCCATTGGTCGAATTGCAAATGTCAAATACCTATTTATGTCTTAGAGCATCTCCACTCCTTCATCAAATCTTTCACCAAATTCAAATTTGAGTAAAAATCACCAAAAACTCCACTCCACTCCTTCACCAAATTTGGTTTTACTCAAATTCTTCACCAAATTTGGTGAGAACAAAATTTTTACTCAAATTTTGAAGGCCATTTTCTCCCCCTTAGATTTACAACAATGCCATTAATGAGGTTTTTACTCAAATTTATGCCTAGATTTGTTTTTGCCCATTGGAGTGCTCCATACCAAATCAAGCTTTCACTCAAATTTGGGCAAAAATATGGGTAAGGGGTGGAGATGCTCTTACATTATCATCCCTTGTCCCAGGTGTTAAATCATTCCCACAGAACACTCAGTCCACGATCTTAAGGCTCTGTTTGGAACCTATGGAAACACTTGTAAATGAAGTGAAAATTTTAACCCCTTTCATGTCCGGTTCACAACGAAAGGAAGGAGTTTTTTTAAATTTGAATCCAAATTTTCTCAATTTCTCTTCAACTCTCCCTCGCCTTATTTAATTATTTTACTCCTATCTTCTTTTTCCTTTCTGATTTGGTTCCCTTGAATTGTGAAATGTGGTTCTATGCTGGCGTCGCCCTTAGTTGACCACCTCTTTTGTTCACTTTCACAAATTTCACTATGTACCAAGTTTTGCATATCTAACGTTTTATTGTTGGACTTACGTAGGATGGGTATCCCACATGCCACATGGTGTAGCCAACTTTGATACGTAACTAGAATTTTTGCTTCCCTTGAAAAAAATTGGAGTGGTCAAAATCATTTATCAAATTGTAATGCCCTTTTAGCCAAAATTTGGAGTGGTTGCCTCAACAGTCACATCCCCAGGGAGACTCAGTTTCGAGTTTTACTACTGATAAGGGATTATGATGATACATATTTATATACACTTGTACCTAGGTTGTGCCGTAGTGACAGCATGTTCTCACAGACAGTAGCTATGAATGGAACTGGACATTCCACTAGCGGGTCGGGAGCCCCTATGGTCACGCTCAAGGGGAGTTGCTACGCTGGTTACCTCCTCCCACCCTTTATCGGATTAAAAAAAAACAAAAATCATTTATCAGATTGGTAAGGTTTGGGGATGGGCTTGCGTAATCAGTTTTTGGGCCGAATGATCTCTCGCCCCAAATTAGGTCAAGACCCGAAACAGAGTGAACCGACATACTTGACCCGTATAAACTTCTTCCTGGCAAGGCAAGAAGAGAGAGAGCTCGAGCTGAAAGTCCAAAATGACGTCTTCGAGAGATCAATCGACGCCTTACCCAAGTGCTGCAAGGATCGCCGATTCTCCTTGCTTTCCTCAATACTCTGCTTCTCTCAAATGTACTACTCTCTCTCTCTCTCTCTCTCTACATGTTTTTACATTTGAATCTTTTTCCTCAATTCTTGGTTATTTGCTTTAAACCCTAATTATCAATGGAATTGACGACCTTGATATCCTTTGTTAGTGATTGTTTCAGTGCTAGATATGTTGTATCCGTCATAGTTTTCTGACGTTGGTGATGGATTTTTGCTCTGTGGAACTCTTGGAATTGAAGTTTCTATGTCAGAAAGTAATTGAGATCTTGAGTTTTGGAATTATGTCATAACTTTTGGTACGTGGTTATGTTTTTCCTTCCTTGGATTTAAACTTCAAACACCCAAAACATGAAGCTCAATGCAAATGTCTGTCATTTTGCGTAGTGGATATAGTACGTGGAATGGAGTTACACTGAAAACTACTCTGTAAAATCTCAATGAGGGATTCATGTTATGGTGGAAAGGGTGGCATTGGGACAGAAATCATGATGATCTGGACACTAGATTAGCTTGACATTTCCTGGTCGGATTGCAAAGAAAAGTTTCTTATCGCAATTTAACCAGGATGGAGTTCAATAACCAACTTATACGGTAGACAATTTCACTAGACAATTTTACGAATTGTGTAGAATATAAACCGCAACAAGCTTCCTTAGTTACCTGTTTCATAATTTTGTGATTAGTAAAGCACTTGTCAGGGAACTTTAACTAGAAATAGCAATCTCGTTTTCCGCATAAGTGTGGATGTCTATTTAAATTGGTTTTACAACGCGTTGGTTTTTTGTGTCAAAAAGCATACAAGGCATTGTGATATTGCAATGAACCAAAACAAAGACTAGCTAAGACAAGTGTCTAATATGTATGGTTGATGTTTCTTCCTTTTTTTGTTTCATTGATGTTGGTTTTTTTGTGTCATAGATTGGTAACTTGGGAGTACTGAGATTTAACATGCAGTTTATACTCAAACTGATGAGTTTTCAAATCTAGATGTTCTTTTAAGCTAATAATCTAGAAATAGCTAGATCAGAAGAGTTGTTGTAATCAACATTACCAATGTGATGCTTAATACTGTCCAGCTAAGGACCCAATAGTTGATTAATTCGTTTTTGTTATGTGAAAATTATTTGACGCTGAACTATTGCGTTGTATTAGTATGTATTTGATGTTATGTCGTAATACTCTTTATGGGTATTAGGCATGCCTTTCTGAAATCTCTTTATCAGCAATGATTTGTTAAGGTTCTATGTAATACGTAGTCCAACTGAAGGAACGACTAGATTTTGTACTCGTCTTACTTTGGTGCTCATGTTCACACTCGTTATTGAAAAATACTTGTTTCTTTCAAACATGTTTGGCCAATTACTAATTTCTGAAGCACTTCACAGGTCTAGAAGAATTTAGGTCGGACAAAAGTAAGTGTCAAGAATATTTTGACATCTACAAGGAATGTAAGAAAAAGGAGGTACAGAGTTTTCCTCAAACACTTTGAATGTTTGTTCTCACTTCCTTGTCATGTATGGTGAGATGTATTTATTTAAAAGATGGATGGTTTTGTTAATGTGTGCCCCTAAGGCACATGATAGAGCACATGGTAATGTTCATTAAATGAGGTTAATTAAACTCCACTATTGTAGAATGTAGTGAAAGTAGTTGGATATTGGATGAAGAGTAAAATTTGTTTTTGTAGACCAAAATACCCCTTAATTTTTTTTCCTCCACTCCATTTCATTTATGTTCCGTCCTTTTTAATTTTTCCCTTTCACCTTCTTTGTCTTTTGGCATCCACATAACCCATTTTCCTACCAAAAAGTAGTAACCCAAACAGCCCCATCGAAAATCATTGGACATGTATTTTTCTTTGACCAACAGATTAATTGATCGAGAAATCATTGGATATGTATTAACTGATCTAAAAATACCTATTATCACATGAAAAGCATCAAAAGGAAAGGACGAGACATTAATTGATCAAATATTACGTGGGTGCCAAAGAAAAATACATATCCAATGATTTTAGTTATTAAGCTACGACACTTACTACCATTTGTTTTTCCAAGCTTCAACCTCTCTAGCTCTTTTCTTCCTTTTTTGTTGCTTAGAGTTTAACGGAGTAAACAATTGCTTGTTGTTTAATACTGTACCATTTTGGTGACTGATATAGTGATATGGAGTGCCCGTAGGATTTCTTTTTTATTATTTTTAGACTTAAACCCGTAGGAGTTGAAAGACCTAGAAAACTATAAGGCAGTTAAAAAGATTGCATTGAAGGAGAAGTTAAAAGGGTAATTTAGTCTCACTAGAAACAAGTTTTTCTCCTAGACAATATTGCCTAACCTATTTATTACCTGTACGAGTTCCTATATAAGTGGATATGGTTGGTTTCATTAAATGAGTATTAAGTAGGGGTTTAACATATGCCCCTAGGGCATACATTAACAAAATCCTTAAAAGATTTGTTTGTTATGTTATGATGCGTGATGTTATACGTATGAGTATGACAAAATGGGGTGTTAGAATGCATCATAGGTTTTTTTGTTAGAATGCATCATAGGTTGACTACATTCTGAAATCAACAATTGATCCTAGATTAGTTCTATATTTTCCGTTCTGATATTTTATAAGGAATAACCCTCCATTATTGTTTCTCGTTGTTTCTCAAAATATGTCCTCATCTCTTACTGCTCTTGTTGTTTGGAGTGCTTAACTACTGTAAAGCATGTGTCTAACCCAGGCATAGATGGTCTAAGTTAAAAAATCCTTTTTATAGAGAGACTTTGTAAAAGAAGTAAAGAACAAATGCTTGTGTTGTTTGGAGGGCTGAACTACTGTAAAACATATGTCTAACCTAGGCATGGATGGTCTAAGTTAAATAATCAGAAAAGGTTCTTTTTATGGTTCGTGTGGTACTTATTCTGATAGAGTTGTACATTAACAAGATGAGAAACTTATAGTTATGCCCCTTTCTGAATTTTTTAGTTAAAATACTTGGTTGAGAATTGAGATGACACTATTGTTTCTTGCCAAGACTCAAATAACAATCTTATGGCAATATCTTTACAATGTTGAGCGACGGGGTTAACTACTCCGCCGCATCCAAAAAGAAACTGTGGTTTGCAAGTGTGTTACTATGGCAGTAATTGTTGCACTGAACTTTGTTATTTTCTTCTCTTCTTTTTGACAGAGGGAAGCTCGATTGGAGCGTAATAAGAAACGTTCCCTGTTCTCATGAAGTCTCTCTTGGACAAAGTGATTCTTGTTAGTGGAAGAGTTAAATCAGTTCCCTGGGATTGCTGATCATTCATTTGACGCAGAATTAGATGTACTTGAAATTAAACGCAGATTACATACAAGGGCTGTTATAACATATAAGTTTAATAAATTCCTTTACATTTGTTTGGTAAATGTGAAGAGTTCATCTCCTTGATGCTTCGACAAGGCTCACCTTTGCCCTGTTCATATGGTAATTCTGCCAAGTCATTCCATCGACTCAACTGATTACATACCATGTTTATCATTTTTGGGTTTTGGCCTACATTTTGTCCAACGGAGAAACATGTTTGAATTGTAGAATACAGTTTTGCGAGGCTGTAATTAATCTTTTTTGTGATAAGTTCATCGATATATTATTAAGGACAACTTATGAGACTATTGTTGGTAATTGCAAAAGTGTGAAAAAAATGCATGTCCAAGTTTGTCATATTATTTAGCACGTGATGAATTCTTAACTTCATCGGCATTGTGTTATCTATCTACGGCACTTCTATCAGGGGCTTGCAGCAGGAATTATAACATTATTACGTGCGTAAAAAGAAAATATCTAACAATCAGATATATATATATATATATATATATATATATATATATATATATGGCGGTTCTCCTCACACAACGAATAACACAATATTTGATACAATGATAATCGGAGCCCCACACTAACAATCGGAGCCATTCAATCTGTTTAAACCATGTTTGTAAGAGTTCCTGTAAAAAAAAATCAACTCATGTGGATATCGGTAAAGGCTTGATCTGTTCATTCAGTTTTATCCTGTAAAATCTGCCAAGAATATGTTTCTAATACGATCTGATTTCCACTCCGTAGACCATTTGTCTCGACCATCTTTATTTAGCTGCATGAAATTGGTTTTCCTTTCCCCTGCTGGGTAAAATGGGGCCCGATGAGACATCTTTTATGCTCCTCGTAACATAACACCTTCAGTTCCTAAGTTTGTTTTCGGATCACCTTTCCAAAAACTTGATTGTATTTACCTCTGCTCATCGTGCTTCTGAATTGGCACCACCTCAATGATTCTTGTGAATTACTGTACTTGATTTCTGATATTGCCTGGTCCTACCGTGCTAAGTAGTTAAATATGTCAAATGTGTACACATTCAATGTAGCTAAAAAACCCGCATCAAATTGTATTTCCCAACAGAAAGAGTTTCACAGTTTCCTTACCCGGATGGTAACTCCATGTTCGGGCTCTATAAGTAACACGGGGAAGCTTGTAAATCTACGTATGAAACCACATAGATTGAAGCTTGTAATCCTTATCGATTATAGTGGATTGATTCATTCCCTTCCGCCGTAGAGGTAGGTATCCACAACCTACGTATTGAACCACAAAAATCTTGTATGTTCTTGTATGATTGTTTTTTGATTGCCTTGCATTTGTTCATCTTTGTTGTTCATGTTATAGATCAATTCATTGGTCTTGTGCATAATCGCTAGGGGTGATTTTCGGTCAGTTCGGTTTGGTTTTGAGGTGTTCGGGACCAAACCGATCGGTTCGGGGTAATTTAGTCGGGAACATGAGTCTACCAACACAATCAACAAAAAGAATTTAATTATCAATGCAAGAAATATAATGATTAAAGGGAACTAGTGAAAGACACATCACAACAAAAAAGCTAGCATCCCAACAATGTTGGCACCCTAACTTGTGACAATCATATGCTACACTACACCCGAAAAGAAAGTTGATAAGAGATCAACTTCAGCGGAAAAAAACAAGAAACAGGAGTGCTAATAGTTTCACCCAAGGTCAACAAGTACAGACAAGATATTCATCATTGAAGCATCAGACCATATTGAGCAGATTCAAGTTGAGAAGCTTCATTCAATACAGCACTGGTATAGCCTTCCATCACCAGAACTTCACCCCAGTAATTATATTCTTCAGTAGAAATCGGACAATCAGCTAGACAATAACTTCGAATTTTTTTTAAATAAGAGTACTCACCAAAATGTACGGATCACACTATGGGAGAGCATATAATAGCCAAAGACCACCATCCAAGAAACAAGTACTGAGAGCCACAACAGCGTAGATTCCAAATGTTGTATCTCTGGACTTATTCTTTAAGGAAATTAAACAACGATGACAATCAAGTGCAGAAAATACAAAAAGATGCATGAGGAGAGAGGGAAAAAAAAGGGAAGATTACAATATGCATTCGTTGATAATGGCAAAAGCAAAGAAAATGAAAAGATTGGCAAGAACACAAACTAAAACTTCTTGCAGGCACTTACATAACTGCACATTAGTATGCATCAATGCATGCACACGATCACTTTAAGCCTCAGTAGAAAGAATAGGAATACTGGAATAGGAATAGTTTCTCAAACCAAATTGGGATGTAGAATTAGGTCCTATAGTAAACAAAAGTGATATCATATCATGATAATCATGCAGTGGGTAGAATCATCTGTTCGAAATGAAAGTAACACAGCAAAAGCAGGGTATATAGCTATACGATCCAAGCGATACAAAGTTCTCTTCCCATTATGGAAGAAGGGTCCACAGCTATAGCATTTAACTTGCAGTTTCCTTAATTGAAAGAAGTTTGCTTAATTCTAAGTTCGCTGGAATCTATTTTAATGAATTCAAAAGATAAATAAGCTGTCATTAGCTTAAGAGAAACCTTTCTAGCCTTTTACACAGATAGGAGATAGAAATCCCTATTTTCCTTGCATCCCAACTTTCAAGTACAGAGTCAAGTGGGCATAAAACAATTGAAAACTCACACAACCTCCTCAACTTATGATACATAATAGGGCAACGGAAATTGAGAAACACCCGAAACATATTAGATCTGCAGAATGCAACTGAATAAGAACACCCAGAGCTTTAATCTTCTGATGTCTATCTGGTGCTCCTCGGAACCAGACATCATAACCCAAAACATTCCAAGCTCTTTAATCAGCTTGAGAGAGAGTGTTATCTGCACTAGACAACAAACTATTGTTTAATTTGTCACATATTGATTTATCATACAACTCTAGGATTCGATAATCACACAGACTCGACATGCAGCAACAAAAATGCAACTTCTATACAGGTAAAGGTAAAAGAACTTTACGAGGACACCTACCCATCCCAAACATGATACAAGTACCCATCTTTGACAACTTGAAGTAATTCCTTCCACTTCAAGACACCACTTTTTCATCCCTTGTCACGAGCTTTTGAATCATTCTAAAAATTTCCCAATCCTTGCCATCAACTGTGAGTAAACCCTCCATGGTAGATGCATCCACTGAGAAATGCCGATTGATCATTTCTTGTAGAAATACCTTAACCTTGTGTCTATCACCCTTGTCGAGAAAAGCTCGAACAAGTATATTATAAGTGATTTCATTGGGTGGACAATCATCTGCATACATGCCTTTGAGTAACTCCTCAGCTTCATCCAGCAAATTCTCCTTACAAAGTCCACTAATCGTTGCGTTGTAAATCTTAACATTGAGCTTCAAACCTTTAGCTGAAATAAAACTAAAAAGTTTCCGAGCATTTTCAATCTTCCCCGCTTTGCACATGCCATTGATGACGATATTATAAATAACAGTGTCAGGAACTATTCCTTGATCTTGCATTGAACAAAACACCTCTACTGCCCTGCCAATTTGCTGGTTCTTAAAGAAGCCGTCTAGCAAGATTGAGTAAGTTATAATGTCAGGATTTTGTCCGCTACACATCATCTCATGAAATATGTGATCTGCAGCATCACCTCCCTACTTGTAGCAGGCCTTTTAAAAAGGTGGTGTAAGTTTCAGTTGCAGGTTTTAACCCTTTACGAGGCATTTCCCGAAGTAGCTGCATGGCCTCGTCTATATTCCTCTTATTGCAGAAACCATTGATTAAGATATTATAGCTAAAGATATCAGGCTCAATGCCCTTATCAACTACAGAGTTGAAAACTTCTTTTGCTTTCTTCATGTGGCCCTGCAGACAATATCCGTCCATCAGTGCATTATAAGTGACAACATTGGGTTTCTCACCTTTTCGAATCATGATTTCAAGTATGCCCTCCGCCTCCTCGGTCCTTCCCTCCTTGCAAAGTGCATCTACCAAGATACTAAAGGTCACAAAATCTGGGGAAATGTTTTGTGCTCCCATGTCACTCAATATTCTTGTGGCATCCTTCCCTTGACCTGATTTGCATAAGCCATCAATCAAAGAGCTGTAGGTGACCACATCAGGCATAATATCCCACCCTTTCATCTCTGATAAGAGGCTCAAAGCATCATCTATGTTTCTGTCCTTACAAAGGTTGTCAATGATTGTGCTATACATCACTACAGTAGGCCTGAAGTTCCATTTTTGCATACTCCTCAGCAACCGTATAGCCGTTGCAGTGTCTCTTTTTTACAAAGTTTAGCCGAATGGTGGGTATTTTGGCACTTTGTAAAGACAAAATACTAAAAACAATTAGTGGGAATATTAACTGTTTGCCAAGGAAAATTTATCAACAATTGCCCACTCAGCCAATGACTACAGGAAAGAAGGCATTTATGGAGAGAACTTGTGTATGTATACAAAAATAAAAAAAATGCTAGGGAAACGTAATTTTTATTTCTTTGGTTTTATTTGTTTTTAATATGAATAAAAAAGTTGATTTTGAATGATAAATTTTTAAGTAATAGACTACCTACTTGAAGAATAGATTAATTAGATCTTCAGGGGTTGAAACTCGCTGTCAACTTCTAAGACCTAGGGATTTGCTTTTTTCATAAGGTGCTAGGTTGGAAACCTCGTAGTGCCATGAATTGACTCTAGCAGGCTAGTTCATATGAAGTTTTTGCTATGATTTTAACTAATTGGGTCCTTATTGGTGGAGGGTAGGATTAATGACCCTAAGAATTAATTGTGATGAGCATAAGCTGTCCTGGACCCCTAAGCTATCAAAGTGAGACAATATGAATTTAGAGAAGTTAGAGTTTTAAGGCAAATCATTTAGAATTTGGAAACTTCAGCATGCTAATTTTTCTTGTAAATAACAAATATATGTGGACGTTAAAACAATTAGTTTTATAGTACAGTAAAAGCTAGGTCAATATATTCTTGATGAGAGCTGAAGTGATTGTGAGTTTGTTTTTCTATATAGAAGTCTTTCGTGTGATAATTTGTTTCTTCTCCATATAGGGCTATTTCTCGGGTTGTTGTACATGAAGCTTTATTTAGTTATTGAGTTATTGCGGACTTCACTTTTTGTAACATACTATTCTGACTCTCTAAATATGGTCCTCATATCGTTTGACATAATTAAAAAAAAACTTGATAGCGTGTTAACTTAGATACAAATTTCTATATTTTTTATGCTAAAGATAACTGTAAATGTCCAATAAGGGGATACTTGGAGGCTATTAGAGATGCTCTTCCTATTCGAATAGGACTTTACCAGCAAATACTTGGTGTTCCCCTGATTTCTACAAGGCGATAGGCGACTGTATGATCTTACAAGCGAAAACTTTGGGCAGGATTCAGAGTTGGTCTGCTAAAATGTAATCCTATGGGGGTAAACCCCAGCTCATTATGTCTGTCGTGTTTGGCATCCTGCTATATTGGATCAGATTTTTATCATGCCTCAGAAGGTCTGGTCTGCTAAAATGTCATCCTACGGGGGTATACCCGAGCTCATTATCTCTGTTGTGTTTGGCATCATGCTATATTGGATTAGATTTTTATCATCGAATGGGCCGTTGTCTGTGCTCTTGGGGAAGGAGGTTTGGGTATCAGGAAACTAAAGGAATGCATCATTGCAGGCATGTTAAAACAATTTTGGGCCCTTGGTGAAAAAGCTGGAATTTTAGGTATATGGCTTTACCCTCTGATTATTCATGGACTGTTAGAAAGATTTTCCATCTTAGGGACTTTTGTTAGCCCCTCATTCTGTACAAAATTGGAAATGGATCTTTTACCTTTGCATAGCTTTATAATTGGCGTGCAAATGGCTATATAATTGGCGCATGTTGGGGCCATTATATAGGAGGTATCGGGAGGGGGTCTGCTCTAACATTAGTTTATCCCTTGACGCTAAAAAGTGTCCTCTTTTATACAAAATGGTCTGGAAGTGACCTGCAAAGAGAAACGGGTTCATTCAGGAGTTCGGAGCTAACACCCCAGAGGATTTTCTGCTGGATAAGGATTTTCTGAAAGTGAACCTCAGTGGTTGGTTCTCCCTCAAAGCAGGACAACTATTAACATGAAAATATGAAATCCACTTGGAATGCTATCAGATGCACCTATGAAACTAAGGAATCGTGCAAAGTGGCGTGGTTTAACAAATGTTTCAAGGTGGGCCTCCTAAAACTAAGGAATCGTGTACGGTGGCGTGGTTTAGCAAATGTTTCAAGGTGGGCCTCCATCATTTGACTGGCTATGCAAAATATGCTTAATAGTATGGAAGGCTGCTTGTGTGGGGTGTTGCAACTGATGCAGCTTGCATTCTACATAGAAATGGCAGCATTGAAAACCACAACCATCGGTCTTTTGAATGCCCTTATACTAAGCTGTGTGGTTGGATATTTCTAGGAAAAGCTAGTTGGCTAGGGCCCCGTTGGCATAGGTTGAGGTCTTGAAGAAATGAATTCTTTTATTTCATTCTCAAATGGGAAGAGCTTTATTTGCGCACAGTTGGGGTAGCTAAATCGTTAAGCACTATCTTTTCTTTATTTATTTATTTTGCGCACACAGTTGCGTTTAATTGCAAAGCGCTACTGCTTTTTTGTCTTCCTCTTGCTGAGGAGGTGAATTGGTTTGGGCTTCACAGTAGAGGGTCTACTTTTCAGCACATTCTCAGTAGCGGGTCTACTTTTAAGCACATCTTCCAGAAGAGGTGTGGCAGTCCGGAGTTTGTAATTTCCAGAATTGACAGACATGCGAGGGCTTATATCAATACTTGGAGTAAGATTAGGATATCAGATGCTAATAGACTCGTTTGCCCTACATGGTCTATTAGCTGCAGAGTTTTTGATTCTTGCTAATAATGCTGTTTTGGTTGTCCTTTGGGTAGTTTGAGCTATGCTGTTTGGCTCCTTGCTTTTAGGCTTTGATTTCCGTTGGTGGTGTTTGTGCTTATTTGTTCTGGGGTATGCCCCTGTGTGCCTGTAATTGGTTTGGTTCAATATAATCTTAAATTAGCACAAAAAAGGAACCCTTTATTAGTACTGTGCTAGCTATCTACTAGCACTTCTTTGAGTGGGCTTGCAGCAGGAATTATGACACTAGAAGTTGGACATGTGCATTATTACACGCGAAAATAGTTACAACTTATAATGTAGTTACAATCCCAAACTAAGTTGTTAAATATGTCAAATGTCTACACATTCGATGTAGTTACAATCCCAAACTTTATTTAGTAGTAGCTAAAAAAAGCATCAGATTATATTCCCCAACAGAAAGAGTTCACAGTTTCCTGACCCGGATGGTAACTCCATGTTCAGGCTCTATAAGTACCATCCTTAACACAGGGGAATGCCGATATTCTGGAGATATAGAGAAGCTGAACCTTGAAAGAATGAGACATAATGTCACCTTTAATTCTAACAAGCTAAAGTGTTGGCCTGCACAGGTGTGTGGCCCTACCCCAAATGGCATATAAGCCTGTGGATTTTTGCAAGCACCAAGAGTTCCTTGCACAAATCTTTCTGGTTTGAACTTGTGTACATCAGGTCCCCATAGGTCCGGGTTGTGGTGCAGTAAAGGTATTGGAATCTGAAGGTTGATGCCTTTTGGAATTTGGATGCCTCTGATGTTCATATCCTCCAAGGTTCCTCTTACCACAAAAGCTACTGGAGGGTAAAGGCGCAATGTCTCTTGAATCACCATAGTTAGCTGCGAATTTAAATCTTAAGGAAATAAGTTGGAGTTTGTGAGGTAATAACTCTTAGAATGAAGAATTTAATATCACTTGCTAGATAATCAAAGGAAGCGTTATGTGTGCATGGACATGGTTTTTTGAGCTAAACATAGCAATCAACCATTTGTGAAGTTTGCACAACATTGATGCAGCTTTAGAGTTGTAGGCCATGGTGGTTGTGGGCTTTGTACGTGCAGTCAAAAAGTTCTCCAAAACAATGTGTCTTTGTTGCCTAGACACACACAACAACAACAATAACATAACCCATCTAGTCCCCAATCTTTGTTGCCTAGACACGAGAATGTAAATTGATTGTGATTCCTTGTTAATACAAGATCTAGATATTTCATGGATCTTCTCTGAAGGATTTACCAATTAGTCATTAGGAATGATCTAGATTAGGTCAATGGAAGATATCGGTTGTTGAATGGCGTGGTGTCTTGAGTGAAATAAAGTTTCTCACCGAGCTTCTTGTTTGTTTTGGTAGAGATCTTCTCCTAGTGTAACTGAGATGTGCTTTCTTGGGGATTTAAAAACACTTGGGAGAATTGGATCATCGCTTAAAACCGGTGTTCACAAAATGGGTTGGTCATAGAAAAGTCTTTTTTGTGCTTACGAGATTCTTGTTGATGCAGTGCTGTAATTTAATCAAGACATTGAAAATGAGGTATCAATGTAATGGGGATGCAAATAGTATAGGTAACATACTGTTTTCATTCTTCGAAGCATATCAGCATCTGGAAGCTCCTCCCCACAAATTTCAAACACCTCAGATCGGACACGAGCTTGCCACTCCGGATACATTGCCAATAACATCAAGCACCATGATGCAGAGAGGCCATTGGAATCATGGCCAGCTAGGTACATGTTCGTGCAACTGTCCACTATGAACTTGTTGGGAGAAATATCCACAGTTAGCCCTCCATCGTCTCCAGAGCTCTTGGCAGCATCAAGTATCATTTGTAAGAGGTCTTTCTCCTGTGTTGTCTCAGTTCGTGCTTTAACTACCTCTACAATCATTGAGTGAATCTCTTTCTCCAATCTCCATATCTTTCTGTTGTTTTTGCTTGGCAAGAACCTGTTGCATTTTGCAGCTTAAGTTAACCATGTTAGAAGCGGTATATGTTTAGAACCGAGATATGAGATAGTTATAGACTTCTATTAGCACAAGAACTTTTCCAAGTACAATAGGATGATTATATTGGAAGGTTATTGATCTAAAAATCGTACCTTGAGCCAGGAACTCCTAGGGGTACCTTAGACATGATCTTCATTAGAGTTCTAAGTTGTAAGGATATTTCTTCGCCATGGGTGTAGTTGCTCCCGAAACAGGCTCTTGAAATTATGTTGGCTGATAAACGCATGAAATACTCATCAACTCTAATGTCTGCAGTTCCTCCCTCTATTATGGTTTTTCTCTCCCAAGACTTGAGCATTTCAATTATGGAGTTCACCATTAGGTTCAACATGCCCTTCAGTTCAAAAAAGAGTTGCATGAAGTATTGTTCTTGCTAATGCAAGATAATAAAAAATAGAGTATTTCTTGATATATTGGATCTTGAAAATACTTCTCTAGCTTCTTATGGCCTCTGAACCTTTATAAGGTGTTCCAAGGGCAACTGGGTAAAAAAAATAATGGTTTTTGGAGGTAACTTGGCCGCTAAATCACTTTAGTGCGTGTAGGTGTTAGCTCTGACGGAAAAGCTAACGTTTTCAGTTTGGTCCAAAGTTTAGGGAGTGGAAATATACAAAAATGAAAGTTGATGGGGTGTCATTCAAAATCGGGCAGAGTACAGGAGGTGTAAGTCAAAACTATCCTCTTTTTTTTTTAATGTAGCAGGAGAAGCTAATACTATAACAAAGTTGGGCATACTAAAATTTAGGAAAGATTAGTGGTATGTACCTTAACCTTTTCCAGGTATAATTCAGGGGCAATAATTTTTCTTTGGTGGGCCCATAATGGGCCACTTGAGGAAAGAATGCCCAGACCCAACAGAGGTCCTATTTGCTTGGATAGAAATGAAGGCTTCCCAAGGCTTAAAGAGGTGCAGAGGTTAATTTCCTTGACCATCTCTGGATCTGTTACCCACAGAATCTGTTCGTTTCCTGATGAAGACATGAATACTGGTCCTGCACAAGCACCACACACACTAGCCTTAGCATGATTCCACATTTGACAAATACAATATACACATATACAATGGAAAGAAATAACCGAAATAGTCCAAGAAAGAACTACATGATTAAAAATCAAGCTCATCTTAAAAACGGAAGAGGGGGAGTGGAGAGCAGGGTGTGCGGCATCAGGACCGTCGGATGTATTTTCAACGGCGGATGTCATCTCGGCACTTTATTGATCCGAGTTGTCCATTGCCAATCAAGTTCACATGAGTTGTTCTAGCATGTCGTCTTGATAATTGTTTAAGCTATTCAGCTAACTAGAGCATCTTCAATCAAGTTCTATTTTTCCAAAATATAGACTAAAGGCTCTCCAACCAAACTTATATTGGGTCTCTTTTTTAAAGACCAAATTCTGGGTCTTCCAATTTGAAGACACAACTCTGAAATAAAGATGAATCTCTATAATATATAAACCTTTAGAGTAGTGCTAGGTTCTTAATTTAGCATCCATTTAATTAAATTGAGAGTATAATTGTTATACATGTACACCCCGTATTTGAAACTTGATTTTTCTATAATATTATGACCTCATGTCCAAGAAATCCCGGAGTCGCCACTGATAATGGTAGTCTCTATATGCACTTTATGAAATTTATAAGTGCCTATGCAAGAGAGGAAAAAAATGAAAAAAAGATGAGGTTTCACTACAATGACTAACATGGGATTCCTGGTCTATGTTTAGATATTAGACTTGACCAAAAAAAAAAAACAATAAGTAAAACGAAACATAGTAACTTTGTAGCATGCACCCATATTTTGTAGGAGCAACGTAGTCATTTTCTCCCAGGATCTCTTCTGACAGTGATTGGATTAAGATTTTCTCTTGTTGAGGAAATTGACATGGAAAATGAAAGACGGGAGAAATAAAAGCAATGCTAGACGAGGCATTAAATAACTTACTAACTACTTATTACACTAAAAATACACGTCTTTACCACACCAATGTACTCAAACACTGAAAGAATGTCACATGTACATTTAGTACATTAGTTAGTGCCTCCAGACTTTCCCGAGAAATAAATCTTCAATCAACGACGGGAAATTTTTGATATCGCCAATTATTGGAGGAGGATTCCCTTCCAATTATTCTTTTTCTTCCACACATTTCTTCACAAATCCGCGATCTGAATGATGGTCGAATACAAGTCTCGAATATGTGCAGACATTCAAAGACACATACTATGTTCCATATATAGGAGAAAAAACAAAACCTCTTTCTCTTCAATGCAACCCTGATATGGCTATTGTTTCTCAAAAATAATTTTCATAACACATTTAAATTTCTTACAATTCGGAAATCATAGCACAAAGTAAAAGGGCTGTGGGGGGAACTGTATGGATTATTTTGAGGTGCCAAGTTGGCCCGGAACACCTTGCATTACCAAAAGAAAAATCTAAATGACCAGAAAAGTAACTACGTACCATATTCTTTTTGCCACTGGAGGATGTGTGGGAAGACGTTGGCCGGCCAATCGTGTGCTACATCGTCACCGTCACAGTCGCTGAGGTGATCTCTTCCGGCAGTCATTGATTTGGATTGGAGCTGATCACGTAGGATTCTCTTCATTTCGGGAACATTTCCATATAGAAAAGAAGGTGAAGGGCCTTTCACTCCTTGGGTTTGAAGCTTTGATCTTAGCCTATTTGGCTTCAACAACCAAAGATTATAGAGATACAAAAACATCCCTATGAAACCACCCATTACTACTGACAGTATGATCTTTGCTTCCATTTTCTTCTCTTTCTCTTCCTCCTCTGTATACACACACAGATAAAGAGTCAGACAATAACAATAACTAAAGAAAAGGAAATGTGGAAGATGAGGAAGGCAAGGGGTTTGCAAGTGAGAGAATATGAAGTTATGAACTAGGTGTAGAGTTTACACATGTCCAACAATGGCAAGGAATCTTTTTATAGACATTTTTAGAGTAGCTATATACAACCTTTGGATCAGGGACGGCTCAAGAATTTTTATCCAGCGATGATAAAAATTTATGGTGCTACTACGAAAATCTCTTTGCATAAAATAAGATCTAACTTGACGAGATATATTATATGCAAAAAGCTACTCTATTTCAACCCTTAGTGTCTTAATTTCCCACAACGAGCCTCATATTTTGAAAGTGTTGAATTTAGATTCATTATCAACACCACTGAATATATTCGTCTCAAGAAGTTGAGGCCTATCCTAAATAGAATCAATACGTGGAAGTAAAAATCAATTGAATTTCTTATTTTGAGTATTAAATTGTTGATCAAATAACTGGCTTGGTAACATGCCGCATTAACATGTTATGGAGTACTCAACGCTTCATTTGATTCCTTATTGTGCTTTTGCCTTATCCAACAACGTGAGAGCGAGAGAGAGTGCTGGTTTCCTTTTATTTATATAATTAACAATTTTAGATTCTCAAAATTTATTGGGTTGGACTTATTTTGTTAGCCAACGTGAGAGCGAGATAGAATGCTGGTTTCCTTTTATTTATTTATTTAATTAACAATTTTAGATTCTCAAAATTTATTGGGTTGGACTTATTTTGTTTTGTTAGGCTATATTCTTAGGCAGTCCAAATTTAACTGGGGTTTCATCTATTTTAACCCCGCTCATTGATTCAGTGCTGACAATACTAAAAAAATTTCATTATACACTTTAAAAAAAAAATGTTTTTTAGTGCATTTTCCGAACCTAGCTGGGTTCAAGGTAGGGCTCCCATACTTTGGACTAATAGGTGGTCCTTTTCAAATAATGCACTATTTCCTTCTTTCAGAACTCTTCCGAATTTCAAAAGAACCCTTGGCCTATAGGTGTTTTCAAATAATGCATTATTCTCGACGTTACGTCTAGCGTCATTGTGTTGCCATTGCAATTACGCAATGCAATAATGGAACTCTTTTAATCTTCCATCCAATTTATGTTGTTTTGATATCGAATATCATCTTCTGAAAGAGGGGAATCTGGATCCTGGTTGAATTGCTGATTTTTTAAATCCTCTACTTAGAGGATGTTAGGGTGTTTGATAGTTGGATTGTAAAATTCATTCTGTCATTATGAATTATCCTAGAAGTTTGGATTGTAACACATTTGAGCCACAATATGAGAATCAAGCTCCTAGAAGTTTTTGAATTCTGATTTTACATTGACTCTCATTTTTCAAACATACGAAAGACAAAAAAAAAAAAAAAAAAAAAACCCTCAACCATTTTAGCAAATTACATCATTATCCTCAGCGCTAATTCCTTTCGGTTTGGGTTAATTTATTAAGCCTTGTCTTTGCAGTACACAAATTCAAGCTGATTTTGACTTTTGTTGCCTATAAAATGCAGCCCTTGGCTGCTTGTTAGGAGGGAAAATTCAAGAGAGAAGAGTACGCCCAGAAAAAAAGAAATGCCAACATTAACATAGCGAAAAGGTCAAAAGGACCAGTGAGGAAATTTAAACAAGTAAAAAAGAAATGCCAACATTAACATAGCGATAATGTCAAAAGGACCAGTGACGAAATTTAAACAATTTCATAAAAAAAAAAAAAAAAAATTATGGCTAAAATGGCAATCCATACACCTCCCATTACTGTAAACACTCAGTAGTAAGTACTAACCTCCTATTCATGTGGCTGAAATGAGCCCAACTATGGGTACACACCAAACGTATATTGCTTTGTGTAGGACTCATTACGGGATCTCACACTAATGATCGGAACCGTTTAATTTATTTAAAATATTATTTATAGGCCCCTGAAAAATAAGCTCATTTGGATATTGAAAAAGGCTTGATCAATTTATTCAATTTTATCCTTGCAAATTTAGGGACGAAGATTGATCAAGCCCTTACCACTATCCCCGAATGGATTGATATTTTACAAAGACTCTTAAAAAAAAATTACCGGTTCTAATCATTTGGGTAAGCCCCCAAAATGGGTTCACACAAGATGATGTAAATTTGATGTATACCTAACAGTTTACCCATAGTTTTTTTTAATACTCGCGTATTGAACTATGTTTTGAGCCTTTTGAGGATGAGTTATAAAAGTTGTGGAGATTGTAACACTCAAACTTCCTTATTTGGGCATTAATCTCCATTACTTTGATGATTAGGAATATCCGAGTCAATTTACGTATACCTCACCCCACCTGGGGCCTCGTTCAGTTGTCAAGAAAGTATGAGAAAGGATGAGAAAATCAACTTTCCCATAACTTTTGGGGTGTTCAGTTACCAGGAAAATAATGGAACTCACAAAAATAATTTTCCCTCTAGGACTCATTTTCCCTCAAAATGCATCCTGCGAAAATGAAGGAATTATGTGTCGCGGGAAAGTTTGCTCTCGCCAATGACACTTTCCCGGAAAAATCCTTTATCAAGTGAACACTCACAGGAAAGTAAATTTTCTTTTCCTTTACTTCACTTCATTTCACTTTTCTCAGGATTAATTTTCTCGCGTAACATTCTTGGCAAATGAACAGAGCCTGGGAGATTCGCAAGAAAATTATTTTATTTTGACCTGACCTAAAAGATCAAATCCTGATCAATTTTGTAGGGACTTCATTCGAAGCGCCCAATCCGCCCGATCCGCAACAGAACCAACCTAACCATACCTCACTCAAGGACGGGTGCAGATGGAGAATACGGCAATCCGCGACGAACGGATCAGTTTGGAAACCGATCCACCCAAAACCGATCCACGGACTGGCCTAGTTGAAAGAAAAAACTAAGAGTACAAAAACTCATGCATACATTATATAACCGAAAAGAAGCAGACAAGAAAACCAACTTCAGTTCACTATTCAATATTGGCTTGTTATGCAAAAGCTTATTAGGAGAGAAATAATTCACACCTCCTTCATAAATGTATTCCTGACAACTAGCACATATGCACATATAAAAACAGTATCTCTTGGCCACAAAATAAAATAGAAGAACTATAAATGTGAAAGAGATTAATATTCAAAATATTCAAAATATCCAACATTCTAAGGTCACGAGTAAATATGGAGCAGCCATTTGTCTTTATGTTAGCGACTTATTAATTTTTTGGACTAATATGAAAGGAGTGAAACTAAAAAGTATTTAAGATGAAGGACCTAAATGAAGTAGATATTATTTTAGGAATTAAAATCAAGAAATATAGCCAAGGTTATGCACTATGTCAGTCTTATTACATTTGAGAAAGTGCTTCAAAAATTCAATCATCTTGGAACTAAGGAAGAAAATACACCTTACGATTCATATGCTAGATTAACTGAAAATTCTGGTAGAGCAGTCGCACAGCTCTAGTATGCATGTGCAATTAGGAAGCATGATGTATGTCATGTTCATATATTGAAGGAAAATACTAATTTGTCGACGTCTGATTAACTTGATTTTTCCTAGAGATGTCCTACATGTGGTGTTCTACAAAATGAATGGTCCATATCACATTTTCAAGCTCAGGACAAGGTCCAAATGGAGGGCACAGCAGGATCCCCTGGTGCGAGTCTATCCATGATATTTATGTTTCTAATAATGTACTATTGGATCCCACTGTTGTGCTTCACGGGAGTCACACAAACGATTAGAAGAGGAAAACTCCGAGTTGTATAAACCACTGAAATACAGATCATGAAATACCTATCACTCTCTCAGAAGTCACAACTCAATCATTCAGTTCTCTCACTCTCTGCTCTTTTCCACACCTCTCCTTCAAACCCTATCCATGTATACATATACAATCATGAGGAAGAAAAAAACAAAGCAAAAAAATATCAGCAGATTTGGGAGGACCCCTTTGGAACTCTTGTCAGGACGTTTTAAGAGCACAACTTGCATATGCTGTCCCCATCACCAACTTGGAGGGAATTCTACAACCACTCCATAGATAGTTTGTCTTGACCATCTGTATTTGGCTGCATGAAGTTGGTTTTTCTTTGCCCTTCTGTGTTAAAATGGGGGCCATATGTTTCCTAACTAATGTGAAATTTTATCTTTTATGCTCTTCATTTCCCTTCCCAGACACCCATTAATGGGGTACCAACTGGGCGTTGTTTTTTTTTTTTTTAACCTACTCAAAATTTGTTCGTCATGCTGCTGAATTGGCATCACCTCAATGACTCTTTCGAATGATTTCACTTCTAATATTGCCTGATCCTACCAGGTTAAGTAGTTAAACATGTAAAGTCCTCGACACATTCGGTGTAGTTACGATCACAAACTTTGCTTAATAGTAGACTAGAAGCTAAAACCAATGCATCCAAATGTATTCCCACAAAAAAGGAGTTCACAGTTTCCTCACGGGTGTGTGACACCATGTTCAGGCTCTATAACAAACCGGAAAAAAAAAAAGGGGGAATGTCAATATTCTGGAGAGAGTGAGAAGCTAAAACTCAAAAGAATGAGAGATAGAATCACCTTTAGTTCAAACATGGCAGAGTGTTGACCTGCACACGTGCGAGGCCCAGCCCCAAATGCCATGTGAGCCTGTCGGCTGTTTAACTCCTGAAATCCTCATCAACTCTAACTTCTGCAGTTCCTCCCTTTTTTATGGTTTTCCTCTCTCAAGAATTGAGCATTTCAGTTGTGAAGCCCACCGTCAGGTTCACCGTGCCCTTCAGAAAGAGTTGTATAAGTTACTGTTCCTGCTGCGAATAGATAAAATAGAGTAAATGTCCTTCACGTTTCCCCTTTTGGCTTCTTTTTAAGTTCGATCATTCCCCTATCTCGGTGAGATCAATGAACTCAACTAATCTATAGACAGGAACCTAAGTTGATCATGCCGTTGGTGTCTTTTATCGAGCATTGGTGTTTGGTTATGACATTGAGAATAGAATCGACATGCTCTGAGCTCTCTCAAAGAGAGCATTATCAATGTCAATGAGTCTAATGTTGCGTGTGTTTATATATTGAAATGAATGGATTTGGCATCACTTATTCAAGAAATAGCTTTTAATTCACTTTTCTAAGTTGGTTCTACATTTCGCCTTTTGTTTGATCGCATTGAAATGAACTATAGTTACTTGCATGCAACAGGAGTTGAATTCTTCCCTTTCTGAGTTGAATTTTTCCTTTGCCCTTCTGTGTTAAAATGGGGCCATATGTTTCCTAACTAATGTGAAATTTTATCTTTTGTGCTCTTCATTCCTCTTCCCAGAACACCCATTAATGGGTACCAAGTACCAACTCGGCGTTTTTTTTTTTACCTTCACAAAACTTGTTCGTCGTGCTGCTGAATTGGCATCATCTCAATGACTCTTTCGAATGATTTCACTTCTAATATTGCCTGATCCTACCAGGCTAAGTAGTTAAACATGTAAAGTCCTCGACACATTCGGTGTAGTTCTGATCACAAACTTTACTCTGTAGTAGCTAAGAACAATGCATCAAAATGCATTCCCACAAAAAAGGAGTTCACAGTTTCCTCACCCGGAGTGTAACACCATGTTCAGGCTCTATAACTAACCGAAACACATGGGAGTGTTGATATTCTGGAGAGTGAGAAACTAAACCTTGAAAGAATGAGAGATAGAATCACCTTTTGTTCAAACATGGCAAAGTGTTGCCCTGCACACTTGCAAGGCACAACCCCAAATGGCATATAGGCCTGCGAAATTTTGCAAGCACCGGGAGTTCCTTGAGCGAATCTTTCTGGTTTGAACTCGTGTACATCAAGTCCCCATAGGTCTAAAGGTAATGGAATCAGAAGGTTGATGCCTTTTGAAATTTGGATGCCTCTGAAATTTAGATCCTGCAAGGTTTCTGTTACCACAAACGCTACTGGAGGGAAAAGGCGCAACGTCTCTTGAATCACCATAGTTAGCTGCCAATTTAAATCATAGTATGAAAGTAAGCTAGAGTACAATGAAGAATTTAATATCACTTGATAAATACAGTAATTATCATAATACTATTTCTTGGTAGTAACCAAAGTTAAAGTTCCAAGTGCTACACGGGTTTTTGAGTAAAACATAGAAAGCACTTCTCGTGAAGTTTGCGCAATGTTGATGCTTTTGAGTTGTAGACCAGGGTGATTGTATGTTTTATGTGCGGGGTGTTGGATTTTTTTCTTTCTTGTCCACTTGATTGTACGAGGGTTATGCCACTTATGCTCTCTTAAAAAGTTCTCCAATACGATTTCCCTTTACACAAGAATGTAAATTGAGTGTGATTCCTAGCTTAAGAGCATTTTGCTAGAGTATGTGTTGACAGATTCGGTCAATGGAAGAAATCAGTTGCTGGAGTATGGGTTGATCATCGAAAAATCTCCCAGTGTTTTCTGTACTATGTAATGCTTGTTGAGGACTTGAGGTAGGTGGAGGTTCTTGTTGATTCAGTTCTGTGATTTAATCAATTCATTGAATACGAGATAAATATAATGGGGATGCAGATAGTATAGGAAACATGCCGTTTTCATGCTTCGAAGCATATCAGCATCTGGAAGGTTCTCCCCGCAAGTTTCGTACACCTCTGAATGGACACGAGTTTGCCACTCCGGATACATAGCCAATAAAATCAAGCACCATGATGCTGAGAGGGCAGTGGTCTCATGGCCGGCTAAATATATGTTTTTGCAGTTGTCCACTATGAACTTGTCCACCATTGTGTCCGTAAGTCTTAGCAGTCTTAATTATCATTTGTAAGAGGTCTTTCTCCTGTGTTGTCTTGGTGCGTGCTTTAACTACCTTTAGTATCATTGAGTGAATCTCTTTCTCCAATCTACATGTCTCTCTATTGTTTTTGCTGGCAAGAACCTATTCCATTTTGCAGCATATATAAGTAATCCATTTATAGAGCTATAGGATACGTGATGAATGGTAAAGGTCTTAGTTTGTTGTGATATCGCAGAGATAGTTTAAAAACCGAATATGACATAGTTACGATAGCACACAAACTTTTCCAATATGATTTGATGAAAATAATGGACCGTAAATGATCTAGGGGATTTACCTTGAGCCAGGAACTCCCAGGGTTCCTTTAGACATGATCTTGAGAACAAACAATATTATCTTAGGTCTTGAGATATGGCTCCATAGAAAGAGTAACCACAAACAACCCTGAGAGTGCACAATTAGAAGCTACCTAGTAAGTCTGGTCAGCATCTCTCTTAGGCTTTGTTTCGGCAAGAGCTGGACCCGTTGGTTGCAGATGTAAATAATCCGCAGGTCATAAAAATTATATTACGGGACAAATAGTTGAAGATATACCAAATCTAATCCCTTACAGATTTGCTAAAGGTCCCATTTACTATCATCACATGCTCCTATATTCAGAATACAGAAGTTGATGGGACTCATATTTTAAAGCAGAAAAATAAATGTACAAACAAACCTGTGATAGATAGCTTTCATATTGTTCTGCATATTCTCAGCATTGAAGGTTGGCAAATCATTTGGGGACTTCTCAAATGAACCTGAATCATCATGCCCAGCCATAGCTTCTGCATCCGGCGATTCTTCAATTTACAGGATAACAAGATTCAGAGATGAGACATCCAACAGGACCATCCCTTTCAAATTCTAATATAAAAGTGACACATGGGCTACTGGTTCAATGGCGGACATTTGCAGAAAAATGCATTTACCCAGGGAAAAAATCAATATCTTTCACAAGTAATAGTTTTATTAAAAAGCATCAAAGGGTGCCACCCACATACAAAAGAAAGCAAAGAATAGAGGCCAAAAAGAAGACAACACCCACACACACATGTATACACTCCACTTCTCAATTGACAGAGCCTCATTCTAAACGCAAAAATACCTAACATTTCAAGAAATTGATCAAGGGAAGGATAGCTCTCCCTCGACTCACAACTAAACAAACTAGAAAGAAAAAGACTCTTAATTTTTGGCAATGACATCTCGTCCCATCGCCTTTCTCACCAAATAAGTCACAACAATCTTGAATGAGCTAAAGCAAAATTACAAAGGTTTTGAAAGGTCTAAACATTAAATTTTGGCATGAATATCAAAATGAACATGGAGAAAATAAGATTACTCAGATCTTCAGGGAAGGGCCCCTGCCCTCACCACCCTGTCCGCCAGTGACTAAGAACATCATTTTTTTGGTCACATGCTAGAAGATTTATAATTTATATTAACCCAATCCCTACCCAACCCAAACAAAGTTATTTCGTGGATACAATGCCCAAGATTAGGTTTCTACAAATCTATCCTAACCTTACTCTTTTTATAACTCAGGCGTCCGAACTAGCTTATGTGCACCTCAAGACGTAATCGTTGGTACCAATCTCACCGTTCACGGGCGTAACATATACGTATACATAAGATAACTAATTTTTATGCAAAACTAACTGAAACGAGGAGAGAGAGAGAGAGAGAGAGAGAGACCTTCGTTGTGTATGGTTCGAACCTCGTCCGCGTGATTCGAAGCTCGTCGGAGTTCGAGGAGGAGCGTCTTCTTCGTCGGTGTGGTACGCGACGGTGGTGGTGGTCGTCGCCGGTGGTGGCTGTCCTCGTCGAGGTGTTGGTGGTGGCTGTCTTCGTCGTCGTCTTCTCACACCCTCTCTATTCTGTGTATCCAAACGATAGGTGAAAGTAATGTGGAATTTTGGTTTTTTTTTTAATTTCCACGTCATGCCACAGGTTGAACCTCTGTCATGCCTCCAAAACGACGCCGGTTGAAGATTACATTTTACTTCAGTTCTAAAAGAGGATTTCTACTTC
Source organism: Gaultheria prostrata (assembly GCA_036023075.1). Taxonomy (NCBI): domain Eukaryota; kingdom Viridiplantae; phylum Streptophyta; class Magnoliopsida; order Ericales; family Ericaceae; genus Gaultheria; species Gaultheria prostrata. The sequence goes on along the minus strand of JAXBDA010001443.1, from coordinate 29,322 downwards.
GATCGAACATTATTTAATGATCCGAGACGGTCTTCTTGTAAAAATTATTATAACACAAATGATGTACAAATATCTCGTAAATAAAATACATTCTAGTATTTAATCTAAATGAATTTTTATTTCTTAAAATGGATTTGAATTCATTAAATCATATTCCCTTCCATATCAAAAAAATTCTTAGGAGATTTTAAGTACATTTTCTATTTATGTAAGTGATATTCTATTGATCTGAGACATTCATATTGTAGAACGCAGAAAAATATAAATCATGTAAAAAATTTCATATTAATTTAAAATGAATTGATACGTGATCTTAATGAATTTATGTTTCTTAAAATAGAGTTGGCTATACTGAAACAAAACCACAATAACAGGTTTCTAACATAATCTCGCATTTTAGAACCGACGTCGAACGGTGCGGTGAAGCTCCCTCCCCTTTACCGGCGCGGGATCAGAATCATCTCCGACTAAGGTCGGTGCCGACGTCGATTTGATTTTGGAGTTTCAGAAGAAAGTTGAAGAAGATGGAAGGCTTCTCCCTGAGTTTGCCGACGACGAGAAACGTGAGTAATTACGATCTTAATTTTTGAGTATTTATATCAGTTGACAATTAATAACTCATCGTAAAAGTACATCCGATCATGAATTATGTGTTCTAAACTCACGTCCTAAATGATTTTTGAATGTTTTAGACATAATTAGGAAGATAACCCGGTCACCCGTGATGGTACCTGTTGATGATATATGCATATGCGTCAGGTACATACCCATTATGTATACTAGAGGCCGGGCACACTCAATACGTGTGCAAGTGGAATGTCGACAAAATAAGCCGGTAGATTTAGGGTATGTTTTCTGGTAAGAATTATTTTGAAACATTCGACTTGCATTCGTGTCGAGTGTGCTCCGGCCTCTAATATAACAAAAAGCATGTGAATTTGAAAATGTGCTTACAGTAGATTGGAGGGGATTTGGTGGATTCTTCTTCGTCGAAGAAAATTGAAAGTGCCATTCAATTTTTTTCCCTTGTACAGAAAGACAAAACAAATCCAAACCCAAATGAGGAAAAGAGGGAGTGAGAGAGAGAGTTCTGCAATTTACCTTCCTCCCAATCCTCAGAAATTGGCTTCTGTAAATTTCCTCAAAATGGGTTGCCGTTCTTGTGCCATCATTACCGATGATCTGGCAGTTGTATGGATTAAAGGGGAAGTGGTGGAGATTGTTGGTCCTCTAAACGTGGGTGTGGCAGTTATCGTGTGGGGAATGGCAGTTGGATTGAAAGAGTTTACCATCTCACCCTTTTTTTTTTTTATCGGCAAAAAAGATTTTATAATCTTTGAAAGGGATACAAAGATTAAAGGATCTCGGGCACACCGGCAAACGCCACCCAAGAACCAAACCAAAGGAAGGCAAGAAGCCAAACCAAAACACCACACCAAACCAAACCAAACCAAAACGCCCAAACCATCTCACCCTTGGCAGTTACTTCTTGGGTAGATCCGAAAAAAATGGTTTATTATTTTGTTTTGGGGCAAAAGTGGAAAATACTTTTGTGACAGACTTCAAAACTGGGTTACACCAAACTGGCGCTCCCCCTTTATATATTAGAATAGATGCATCATGTTTTGCTGCAGGTTCACGTGTCCACCGCTTGTCCACTGCATTGGGCCCTTTTCTTATAAACCCAAGTCCAAATATTGAGGTAGAAAATTTATTATACTGTGCAAAGGATGAGCGAACTTGGAGCTAATACTAAAGAATCTGTATTTTTTTTTAGGATAAGAACGATGCATTAATGAATTTAATGTAAAGTTTTATGAGGCCTAGTATTTTTACCTTTATTGTTTCTTAGTGCGAGCCACGTCTAAGATTTATCTTTTCCTTTCGAGACAAATTGCCCCTTCTAATTACAGAAATAAAGTCAAAACCTTTTTATAATGGGACCTAACACAACGTTCATGAGAACGCTATCTACCATTCTGTAGCATTTTTGGCGTGCTATAAATGGTGTTTTTCATTGTAGTGGTTGAAGTGCTATTTCTTACTATATTTTTCAATGTTTCAACCTTGTTATTTTCCAGTTAATGTAGTGACTGAAAAGGAACTGGAAATGTAATAATATTAGGCTTCTTTATAGAAAAACAAATTAATTGCAAAACCATTTCGCGTAGTTTCACAAATGAGAACATCAGTGGCAAGGCATCCACATGCGGAGCATGTATAAGGAAATTGGTTTTGGTACTGTTTGGAAGACGAAATGGTGCGCATTTTGGCTTGAACTGCCGAGGTTGCCCCTGTTGTGTGTCTTCGCTTGGTTGGATGGGTCAAAGGGTGGTCGGGTAATTACGTCATCCAGACCAGATAACTGAATTGTCCTTCTTAGACTTTTGATGTTTTTCGTTTGTCGTTTGTGTCCCGTGTTTGTCTAGATGTGCGAGGTCTTTTCGGTGAAAGCACGGCGTGGAGTGTTTTGCATGTTGGTACCAACTCCAATACGTTCTAACCAACTCTTCTGACGTTCGCTTTTTCCCAGGGCATTAGGTGAGTTAGAATGTTCTCTCTCTCTCTCTCTCTCTCTCTCTCTCTCTCTCTCTCTCTCTCTCCAAATTTGGTGCCCTTATGATCTACTTTTACTTATGTGACCGGACAAATCTCTTTGCTGAAGCAAAAAAGGTTTTCCCGATACAATCATCTTGTCTCTACGTTTCCTCATTGCGAAATTCATTGGTGCCTTCAGTTATGGATGCACTATGGTATTTTAAACTTCATGGAAAAAATTGTAAGCAAAAGAAAAAAATTCATGAAGACAATTTCATTATGTAAAATGCAGAAAGGACTGGAAATCAAATTTTTATCATGCCAATAATTCTTGTAGGAAGTGTAGGATTAGTTCAAACATGGCAAAGTGTTGGCCATGCGAGGTCCAACCCCAAATGGCTGTGGAATTTTGCAAGCGCCAGGAGTTCCTTCGCTAATCTTTGTTTGAACTCGTGTACGTCAGGTCCCCATAGGTCTCTGGGTTGTGGTGCAGTAAAGGTATTAGAATCTGAAGGTTGATGCCTTTTGGATTTTGGATGCCTCTGAAATTTATATCCTGCAAGGTTCCTCTTAAGTCTTACCACAAACACTACTGAAGGGTAAAGGCGCAACGTCTCTTGAATCACCATAGTTAACTGCCAATTTTAATCATAAGAAAGTAAGCTGGAGTTTGGGAGATGATAATTATTACAATGAAGAATTTAATATCACTTTATAAATAATTAACGTAATACTATTTCTTGGTAATAACCAAAGGAAAAGTTCGGAGTGCTAGCTACACGGGTTTTTGAGTAAAACATAGAAAGCGCCTATCATGAAGTTTGCACAATGTTGATGCTTTTGAGTTGTAGGCAGGGGTGGTTGTATGTTTTACGTGCGGGGTGTTGGATGTTTTTCTTTCTTGTCCACTTGATTGTACGAGGGTTATGCCGCTTATGCTCTCTTAAAAAGTTCTCCAATACGATTTCCCTTGACACAAGAACGTAAATTGAGTGTGATTCCTAGCTTAGAGCATTTTGCTGGAGTATGTGTTAATAGATTAGGCCTTTGGAAAGTTCTCCAATACGATTTTGTTCGCAGTTATACTTTCTTCTTCAGAGAAAAGTCAGTAATTGGAATACGCAGCCGTGCTTATTTCCATTGACCTTATTCTTGCTCATCATGTTCGATTCCCTAAATTTCTTTTTAGGGAGTGTCCTAAACCTTTGAGATTTTTAACGGTATGGTGTCTTCAGTCAAATAAAGTATCTCTCCGAGCTTGGTTTTTGTTTCGGTAGAGATCTTCTCCTTGTAAACCTGAGACGGGTTTTCTTGAGGATTTAAAAACACTTGGGAGAATCAGGACTCACTTAAAAACCATGTTTACAGAATGGGTTGATCATAGAAAAGTCTCCCTGAGAGACCTATTCTGTACGTTGTAATGCTTGTTGACAGCCCGAGGTTCCTGTTGATGCACTGCTGTGATTTAATGAAGACATTGAACATGAGGTATCAATATAATGGTGATGCGGATAATATAGGGAGCCTACCAATTTCATGCTTCGAAACATATCAGCATCTGGAAGGTTCACCCACAAATTTTGTACACCTCTGAACGGACACGAGTTTGCCACTCCGGATACATAGCCAATACCATCGAACACCATGATGCTGAGAGGGCAGTGGTCTCATGGCCGGCAAAATATATGTTCTTGCAATTGTCCACTACGAACTTGTCGGGAGAAATATCCACTGGTAGCCTACCACTGTGTCCAGAACTCTTAGCAGCCTCAAGTATCATTTGTAAGAGGTCTTTCTCCTGTGTTGTCTTGGTGCGTGCTTTAACTACCTTTAGTACCATTGAGTGAATCTCTTTCTCGATCTCCATGTCTCTCTATTGTTTTTGCTTGGCAAGAACCTAGTCGATTTTGCAGCATAAGCAATCCATTTATAGAGCTATAGGATACGTGATGAATAGTAAAGGTCTTAGTTTGTTTGTGATATAGCAGAAAGAGTTTAAAAACCGAATATGACATAGTTATGCTAGCACACAAAATTTTCCAATATAATTTGATGAAAATAATGGACCGTAAATGATCTAGGGGTTTTACCTTCAGCCAGGAACTCCCCAGGGTTCCTATAGACATGATCTTGAGAAGATTTCTAAGCTGTAAGAATATTTCTTCCCCTTAATTTAATATAGTTGCTCCGGAAACAAGCTCTCGAAATTATGTGGCTGATAAACTCTTGAGAAGATTTCTAAGCTGGAAGAATATTTCTTCCCCTTAATTTAATATAGTTGCTCCGGAAACAAGCGCTCGAAATTATGTGGCTGATAAACTCCTGAAATGCTCATCAGCTCTAACTTCTGCAGTTCCTCCCTCTTTTATGGTTTTCCTCTCCCAAGAATTGAGCACTTCAGCTGTGGAGTCCACCATCAAGTTCGCCATGCCTTCAGAAAGAGTTGTATAAGTTATTGGTATTGCTGTGAATAGATAAAATAGAGTAAATGTCCTTCATGTTTCGCTTTTGGCTTCTTTTTAAGTTCAATTATTCCCTTATTACGGTGAGATCAATGAACTCAACTAATCCATAGACAGGAACCTGAGTTGAATTAGTTGATCATGCCGTTGGATTGTTTTATCGAGCATTGGTGTCTGGTGATGACATTGAGAATAGAATCGACATGCTCTGAGCTCTCGCAAAGAGACCATTATCAATGTCATGAGTCTAATGTTGCGTGTGTTTATATATTGAAATGAATGAATTTGGCATCAGTTATTCAAGAAGTATAGCTTTTAAACCACTTTTGTATGTTGGTTCTACTACATTTCGCCTTTTGTTTGATGGCATTGAAATGAACTCTAGTTACTTGCATGCAACAGGAATTGAATTCTTCCCTTTTTTAGTACAGTAAGGAATGGTTATTGGTATGTACCTTAAACTTGTCCAGGTAGAATTCAGGGGCAATGATTTTTCTCTGGTTAGCCCAATATGGCGCATTGAGGATAAAATGCGCTGGCCCAATAGAGGTCCTCTGTTCCAAGGCTTAAAGATGTAGAGAGGCTCATTTCTTTTGCCATATCTGTTTATGCACAGAATCTGTATGTTTCCTGTTGAATGCATGAATACTGCTCCTGCAGAAGCAGCACTCACATTAGGCTTTTATGGTTCCAAAATTGACTAGTCGTAGACCTCTATTGTATGTGTCAAAAGTGTCTACTTCGGGGTTATGTGTTCTGCCCGAAAAAAGTCGTTTAATGTTCGTGTAAGTAACTCTAACCCTTTAATTTCATATCGTTTTCGAGATTTGCTAGCATGTCGCGGTGATAATTGTTGGAACCAACCGATCCGCTCATGGATGTGGCTTGGAGAAAGTTGGAGGAAAATAAATCTGCATCTTGGAGTTTAACGTCCTTTTGTCCAACCGCAATTGCCGCTGCTAAGCGTCACCACCATTGATGTCGGAGGACCCATAGGTTGTGTGCAGGATTACCAATATTCTAATCCAAACCCTAAGTTATGGAGAGTTGTCAGGAGGGCATATGTCTTCCTCAATTGATGTAAAGCCAAGTCAGCTGCTTATAAGTGCCCTTTTATTTTTTTACAAGGGAGGAAAAAGTTGCCTATTAGTTTTATACTCTTCATCACTGGTAATGGTTCCTTTAACCAAAAGTACTTTAGAATTTAAGAGAGGCCTACTTATAACTAAAACTAAAAATACAGAAATGCTGGGGACAGATTTGTAGTTGAAATAGTCCGATGCATGTGGATTCTCACAATTGATATGAGACCCACAAACGTAGATATATATGTGTACTCTTCGTTTGTATTTGTAGCATTGCTTGTAAAAATAAGATACTCATTCGGTTACTCATGATTTATGAAAGCCCAAATGCGTCACGATGTACTTATTGATGAATATGAAAAGAGAAAGATTCCACTACAATCAGTGGCAGAACCAGGGACTTCACATGGAGGGTGCCGAAATTCAATAAGTTACGATTGGCTTTTAATCTCAAAACCTCTAACTCAACCTGCTAGTGATTTTGTAGCATTGCTTGTAAAAATAAGATACTCATTGGGTTACTCATGAATTATGAAAGCCCAAATGCGTCACGATGTACTTATTGATGAATATAAAAAGAGAGGTTCCACTACAATCAGTGGCAGAACCAGGGATTTTACATGGAGGGTGCCGAAATTCAATAAGTTCTAGCCAGAAAACCAGGAACAGAAAGACTGCAATTCCACTCACAAAACCTTTAACAGTTGTGATTAATGTGAATTTAGTTCTATGCTGAAATTTTAAATGCGGTTCAGGACTTGTGCGGGTGTCAATATCATGAAAACTTAGGCTAAGTTTCCACTATGGTATTTTCTACGGTATTGCCCCCAAGTCATTCTCCTCACATATATCGCAAAAATACAATTTAGCGGAAATTACACCCACTTTTAATATTTTAGTAGAAACTCACCCTTAAAGGCATTGGTGTATATATATATATATAGGGAGAGCTTCTAGTCCGGGCTCCGGACTTCCGGACCTCCACGTTCCCGATATTTCTTTTATGATCCGAACCGTCCAATGTGTTTAAAACGTGTTTTTAAGGGCCCCCGCGAGAAATCATCAAAAAACAATATCGGGAAGGGCTTGATCCTAACAGTTTTTCACAAAACTGTAAAAGTACAATTTTTGTGAAAAACTGCTCGGATCAAGGTCTTCTCGGTATTTTTTTTTTAATGAGTTCTCGCGGAGGCCCTTAAAAACACGTTTTAAACACATTGGACGGTTCAGATTTTATAAAAATAATTTTTAAAACCTTCAAAACACCCAAAAGCTTCCAGTCAGGGATCCCTGACTGGAAGCTAGCCGTATATGGGATATATATATATATATATATAGGAAGAAGATCATATAGGGGCTCTCTTACATAGCTTATGTAAGGGATTTTTCGTTCGAGATTGAATTTCGACAATCCGAACCGTTAGATGCGTTTAGAATGTGTTTTTAAGGTCTAACGCGAGGATTCGTAAAAAAAAATACCCGAAATGGCTTGATCAAAGCATTTTTCGATAAAAACGTTATACATAGCCAACACTCCCACCACCCAGGCCCGGCCAACCCCCTAGGCCCAATAGGCCTGGGCCTAGGGCCTTCAAAAAAGTCTCAAAAATAAGGGCACTCCAAGGATTTTTAGTAGTGAGCTTGAGTAGGGATCTTTTCAACCCAAAAGGAAAAATAAAAAGGCCCAATGTGATTTTAATTGATACTTTTGTTTCTAAAATTGCAACACGAGTAATATTCAAGTGATACTTATGCGTTATATGTATTTAAAGACTTTGTGTTTTGACTTTTTTTGTTATTATATAATGATTAGTTAATTTTACGTTGTTTTGGTTTTCTTGTATTGTGATTGTTACGGAAAAATTTATTGAAGTGTTGTTCGCTTAGGACACAATTTTTAGGGCCGGCCCTGCCACCTGCTTTGGTCCGCCAGCGACTGCTTGATTACAAATTCTAATAAATGAAGATATTATTATAAAAATGCAAGTAATTTGAATTAGTTGTGGTTTGGTTTCATTGGGCATTGTAGAGTTTTTTTTCCCTTAAATTGTTTGCTGAAATTGGTTAGATGGTATATGTTTGATTGAAGCATATTCAGAAAGACGAAATTCGGGAAGTAGAGTTTGATTGAGAGAATGGTTAAAGTGGACTATGAATCTATGATACTTCATTTAGATTGTGTTCCCCCTACGAGGTGAAGCTGATCCTTTATTCTATTAGGCCAAGGTCCACGAACTTGGTTTTTTAACTTTTTTTTAGTTGATGTATGTGAGAAAAATGATGTGTCTTGTAAAATGTGAAAAAGCTAAAAAAATAAGCCAAGTTAATGGAACGGGATCTACAGGGTCATGGTCAATGTATTTGTGAGCTCTACAAAGGGACCATACATGTGTTCAAGAAATTTATGAGCTCGACCATGTTCAACCTATTTGTGAGCTTTTTCCGAGTTCGATGTTCACTTTTTACAACTCAATGAGAATATCAACCAAGTTAAAATTATAATCCTCGAATGCCAATTGATGTATTTCAAAATGCATTCAAAGAGATCCCAATCCTTCCTCTAAAGCCCATGGTCGGGGCCCCATGTTCATCTCTTACAAAACCTCTTTCTCACTCTCTAGTCATGCTCTGGCGCTCTGGCCTTAATATTCTGGGCTATTTCAAGTTTTAATGTTCATATTTTAAGCAATGGAAGTTATCTAAATTTGAATTTCCATGGTTCAAAAAAGAAAGTTATAATGATCAATATAAGCATCTATGCGAATCTTAATAAAAAATCAAGTTACGTAGTCTCATTAATGTAATTTATTCGAATCCTTATTAAACACCATTTTTGTAGTAGGTTTTTATGGTTTCCTAGTCTTGACAAGAAAAATCCTTACCCAAAACTGGAACAAAAGCATAGGTTGTGTCAAAAGCTGAAGAGGTCAATTAGTGTGTACTGAAAAGGATTTGGAGTATGAAATAACCGAAAATGATCTTAAGTCGGTTGTCTATAGTGACGGATCCAGGATTTTGAGGTAGAGGTCCTAGAGGAGACACCAATTATAATCATAACCATGTTCCCTTGAACATAACCATATGAACGTAACCAAGATTTTCAGCTTATTTTTATTTGATCTTTTCAATTTGATCCAAAAATGAGCTTGAAAACTAAAAAGCTTTGATCAAGAGTTAAGAAAAATTCCTAAAGTAAAAAAGGTTTGATAAAAACTGAACTTTTTACAGTTCTCAAACAAAGCTTTAGAGGGAGGAAGTGGTAATAGGATGGGCAATTTTAGTATTTCTGGGATATCATGAGATCCTACACGATTAGGGATGGGCACAAGTGCAATTAATTAGTACTGTACAACTGAAATGTAGGATAAATGTATAGGGGTACAAGTGTAAGGATAGAAAAGGCAAAGGGTCACTTGACTCCTGTGGCCTCTACATGCATCCGCCACTGATTGTCTATCAATGACCCTTTTTTATATTCTCGTCCTTGACAACTAGATCAACTCCTTAGGATTGGTTGTTAAGACCTAGTAAAGGGTTCAATCTTTTGTCGGAATCCAATCCTCGATTCTTGCATGTGAATTCATTCGAATACAATTTCAATATGAGTATATATTTCAATTTATTTACTTTTGGTCTCCTTTTGTTGCACTTCACTTGTGCTGAAGTGTACAATAACATATATACATAGGCTCATTCTATTCACAACCCACTATTTACTCCATACAACCCATTTCTCTTAAGACCTAGTAGAGCTGTGTAATAGTTGGCTCGGATGAATCCAGGGTGGGTGTTGTGCACTTAGGTGCTATGCACCGTGCAGTGCACTATCGACGGTTGGATGCCTGAATGGACGGCCCAGATTTGATCTCCGCCCCTTTGCATCCTATTCGTTCATTGCCGCGCGCAACACGATCAAATCTAGATCATCTATCTAGGCATTGGATGGCCCATAGTGCACTAAACGGTGCATGCAAGCCTCACCATTCTGCCCGTTGACCCGTGGCCCGCCCGAAGCCCGCTAGGTCCGCCGGGCTTTGCCCGGCCCGAGCCCGTCAAATGGGCGGGCTGACTTTTACATGGGCCGGGCTTGGGCCTAAAAAATTTAGCTCCAACCCTCTCGCCCGCCCGACCATTGGCCCGCCTGTTAGCCTAACCCGCCGGCCCGAGATATTAGCCCGCCCAGAAGCCCGGTACACTAATACACCCGTATGTATGCATGGGAACAAAATTATTCTCATATTTTCCGGTAGACCAAAATGAATTGTGGGCTAGTTGAGTGCACTATTGTGCACGCTTCTCAAACGCATGGGATGCTCAGAAAACTGAGGTATCCAAACTTTATTCTTATTATATGCAAGTTGTGATTGCTTTTTGCCAGTAAAGTATGCATTTTATTAATGCACAATGCGAATCAAAAATCGACTTGGTTTGCCAACTTTTGTACTACAAGTGTTTCCATACCTCAGTAGACACTGGGCTGGGGAATGTTTAAAAGCATTGGGTATTTGACATGTTGTAGGTCACTGTGTTGCTTTTTGATCCTTGTTTTATTTTTTTCAATCCATCAGAAAAACAAATCCTCCTTATTTCGGTAAGGGAAAAAAAAACATTAATTTTGGCTCAAAAAAATTAATATGCAATAAGCATTTTAGCCCGCCAAGTAGCCCAGCCCGGCCCACCCGAAGACTGGCCCGCCCTCACGTCCGACTAGGATAAGCCCGTGGGACGGGCCTGGGCTTCATCTTTTGAGAGATAGCCCGGCCCGCTAAAAAGAAAAAGTCCGCTAAGCCCGGCCCATGGGCGGGCTTGGGCTGGAAGTTCGCGGGCTAGCCCGGCCCGGCCCGGCCCGATGATGACCCTTAGGTGCATGACACTTAAGTGCACATCATCCACCCCGGTTCCGGCTCAGACATCCTCAAGTATCAAAAAATAGATTTCTACTCTCTTCGTCTCAAATTTCTTGTCCATTTTTTACTATTCCGGACACCGCAAAAAATTAGTACAAATTATATTTGATCTTTGATTAAATCTATTAAACAAAGTTTTCAAAATTCAAAAAAGTATTTAAGATAGAAAGATATATACAATTTAATTATGATATAATGACATGCTTGTCGAAAAATGGACAATAAATATATATGAGACGGATGGAGTATTAAACATCAAAAAATTTTGTAAAACAGTCATTACAACGGTTACTGAAAGATTGTATTATTATTAGAGAAATGATGACATGCATGTCGAAAAACAAACAATAAATATGAGACAAAAATAGACAATAAATATGAGACAGATAGAGTATCAAATACTAAAAAAAATTCGTAAAACAGTTATTACAACGGTTACTACTGAAAGATTTTATTATTATTATTATTAGTATAGAAATGGATAAGATCCACAACTAACCTCGTGTCAAAATAAGAACAGGATATGAATTTTTTTTTTTTTTTTTAAAAACATTAAACGAGAGTGGAAATTTTTGCACCCAAAAAAAAAAAAAGAGTGGAAAACGAGTGTGTCCTTTTTTATACACGAGTTTATTGTTATTGTGACAGAAAATGATAGAACGAGAAAGGATAGAGAAAATATCAGGATTTTTTCTTTAAAAAAATATCAATAACAGCAACAGAGGAGAGAGAGAGAAGAGAGAGAGAGTAGTTCGAATTTATCTCCCCGTAGACGCAACCCTAGTTTCCATCGTCTTCACATGATGTTTGATGAACACCTTCGAAACCTCATACCAGAGCTATAATTCTCTCATCTGAAAACATCAATTCATACACACCTATACATACAGAGGATATGTATAGTAGAGATCGAGGCGGTGGTGGATCCTCCAAGGCCGAGAGCGTCGGTGGGGCGTTGGATCGGAAACGGATCAACGAGGCCTTAGATAAGCACTTGGAGAAGTCGTCGCCGTCGAATTCAACGAGGGGTTTGTTGAACGCCACCAAGGATAAAGAGAGGATAGTGTCGATGCCCTCGACTTCTTCTGGGAAATCGCAGCCGGTCGATCGCAATCTCACTGGGAAGAACAAGTGCTCTGATGGTTGGTTTACGTTTTCTTATACTGAAGTTTTAATTTTGTTGTTACTTAATTGTCGAGTACTGTAGGTAGTTTTGTTTGATTTGGTTTTTGGATTTGAGCTTGTTTTATGTGATTTGTTTGCACTGCATCAATTTTTTTAGCTTAGAAATGTTGTGTTTGCCGTGGATTTACTACTAAATGAATGATGAGAAAGTGGGAAATGCATTTCTGTAGTGGTGGTTCTAGATGGTTAAAACTTCAATTCACAAAAAGAGAGAGGGAGAGGGAGAGGGAGAGGGCAGACCTTCAATTGTTGCAGCTTCAATTCACAAAACAAACAAAGAGAGGGCGAGGTAAAGGGGAATTAATTGTCATGAAGCCACCGAGGATATGGACGGGAGAGAGAGCAGTTTTTTTCATCCTTTGATACTCCTATTATTTTCCTTTACGCAATTTAAAGGGCATTTAGTTGGAGGGAAAACACATGTAGCAATGGAAACACATGAGAGAATTGAAACTCTCTTAGGAGTCAGGATAGAGAGGGTGTAGTGATGAGAGTTGGATAGACATGACTCATGAGATTTTTAGTCCAAATTAGCCTTGAGCTTCAGGCGTGCCTTCGTGATGTCAATCTCTTGGAAAAATATCTCTCATCCCAAGACCAGTCATTGTGGGTCATTCAAGTATGGACCATGTGACCTTAACAATCCCAGAACTGTATCGGAGCCTGTAAGTTGAACTACGGATCACGTGTTACAGATCTCCCTTGGAGATTGGCAACGTGGTAAGACCCTAGAAACGAGATCTTTCTAGTGAAATCCTAGGACGTAGGATCCTGAAGTAAGGTCTTGGGTATGCTTTGTTCTGGGGCCAAGTCTACGTTGCTGCGGATTCACATTTGACGGGCCTCATGAAATTGTTGTGTTGTGAGGATGCATCCTTCTGAAGAGAGGCAGGTGATGGAGATTGAACATAGACACATGCATGCATGTGCTTTCATCCATACACCCCAAATGAAAGAAGGCTCGAGCAAGTTACAATTACCGTCGTAAATAATGAATGAAAACCCTGCTTTTGCTTACATTTTCACCTCTTCATTTGAAGAGCATAGTGACACAGCTGACGCTTGACCATCATTTCATTGAGTTAGCATCGATGTCATTAACATCCCATTGAAGTTATCTGGAATAGTGTATGTCAAGATTCAGTTGAGGCTTCCCTATGACCCTGTCCAACCAAATAATCATGTGCCTTGCAGCTGAACTAAGACTCAAACTCTTGAATCTAACTTCCATGTAGGTAATCAGTCATCTTCAGTTGAATCATCGACATTATTATTTCTTCATTTCGTTCAAATCCCAGTCGAGTGAAGTGATAGCTGACAATAGCGTTTCCTGTTATTTGACTTAAAAACAATATGTAATACATGAAATACTATCAGGAGGAAAGTGAGGCTGATTTACTGCATTAGGAGATAGAAAATTGGAGTTTTTCTTGGGCTTTGCTGCCCAATAGAAGGAATGGCTAGCCCCCTTAATTGTTTCCTGTTATGCAGTCACTGATATTTCATTACTTTCACAAAGTAAGAAGTTTATCCCACACAGTCCTGACAGAACCTTTAGTGGTTTAACTGCTTTTGGCGACATCAAAATTCTCCTAGTTCTTGCCATGACATGTCATATTTTGAACTGCATCCCGTTTCTGTCACAGATAACAAAATCTTCATATATCATTTGTATTGTTTGCTGTTGTACTATGGGAAACACTGTTGAAGATTGATTATCATACCATTGAGATTGATATGCTTATGTTTTCCTATTTTGCAGAGGAGTCAGATACAGACAGTGAAGAGTCTGATGTTAGTGGTTCTGAAGGGGATGACACATCTTGGATTTCTTGGTTTTGCAATCTACGAGGAAATGAATTCTTCTGCGAAGTTGATGATGAATACATCCAAGACGATTTCAATCTCTGTGGTCTGAGCAGCCAAGTTCCGTATTACGACTATGCCCTGGATCTAATTCTGGACGTCGAGTCCTCCCATGGTAAGAATTTCATCACATTTACTTTGATAAACTCTGAGTTGCATGCCTCCAGGGTCCAAGTTATAGCCCTTTGGGGACTTGAAAGCCACAGTTCCAGTTTCTCTTATGTACACTTTCAAAAATATTGTAAAACAAGTCGATTTATCGAATTAAGTAGAGCAACCAAGTATTGGATAATACGAGGAGTTATGGGAGTCTCTGACCTACTACAGCAGTCAGCAGAGTATGGTTGCAATTTTGGAAGTCCGTATGACTCGTGTTACTTTAGGTGTATACTTACAACTTTTTGTAAGGTCCGTTACATAAGTTTTGTGGGATGGAACAACTATTTGACCAGTATAAATCAACTGTCTTCCAACAGTCCATGTACCTTGCTATTTTCTCCTGCGCATTAGGAGTTGTTGGTACATGATGCCTGCACTCATCCGTTAAACAAGGACTCTGCAAATGATTCACATCTATTTGTTACCATTAGAAAGAGCAGTTTACAGGTACAAATATGAAAGATAACCTGGGACACAAGCCATCAAACAACTTAGGTATGAGCAATCGATTAAGGCACAGACACGCCATGGGTAACCCGATTTAGTAGCCTCAGAAATGCTGACTTTATTAACTTAGGCTAGCTTAGGTCTCTCTTACAATTTAGCTAAAGATTCTCAATTAAGTTAAGCATTAGATATTATTTTGCCTGAAGAAAGGATGGCTTGAGAATTTATTTACAAAATTTAAACGCATTACCATAGCTTTGTGTGCTTATTGGATTTGCACAAATATGCTTTTTTCTTGATATGGTATGAACATGTACAGGTGACATGTTTACTGAAGAGCAGAATGAGTTGGTTGAATCAGCAGCAGAGATGCTGTATGGAATGATACATGTCAGATACATATTAACTACCAAGGGAATGGCAGCGATGGTAATAAACTAAGTGAGATTATTTTGATGCGTTTGTGCTTTCTTTACCTTTTTCATGTTGTTTCTTTGGTGATATGGTGTTTTAATGACCTACAGTTGGAGAAGTACAAAAATTATGACTTCGGGAGATGCCCAAGAGTATACTGCTGTGGACAACCCTGCCTTCCAGTTGGTCAATCAGACATTCCACGATCAAGTACTGTAAAAATATACTGTCCCAAATGTGAAGATATTTACTACCCTCGCTCCAAGTACCAAGGCAGTATCCTTATGTCGCACCAATTTCTTTATTAGTAATGTTTTGCCTTTGGCTGCTTTTACATGCTCGCTACAAAAGTTGCTTTCTTGTTGGTTTATAATAGACTCGGCTTGTTTTATGGTCTTGCAAATAATAGTTCGATCTTATTGTTTGTTGAACTCTGAAAGAAGTTTGCTACATAAGCCCGTACTGTCGTATATCTAAGGTGCTTGGACATCGGCTATAGGCTGTAGCACTTCTGTCTGTTTAATTCATTTTGGTTCTAGTTTATGATCCTGTGTGATTACATGACTATGTATCTGCATTCAGATGTTTTGAATGTTGGCATAAGATGAATGAAATTGCATCGAAGGCTTTTTAGCTTATCTTTTGTTGAAAAGTACATGGAAGACACGTGGTAACCTCGAAACTAGATATTTGTGTGTCCATGAGCATTGTCCTAGTTTGTGTCTACAAAAATGATTGTCCAGATATTGTTTGTTTGAGTAATCCATCCAGGGTTAGTTTATATGGTGCAATTTGGACTGTCATCACTGTCTAGGTTCAATAGATTTTGGGGAAAGATTAGAGGCAGGTTTTTTGGGTGCTAACTGCTAAGCCATATTCTACGCCCATTAAGAACAGATGGGTTCCTGTTGAGCGCCAAGCTAAAATGGTTAGCGAGTAGCTGAAGTGATTGTGTGATTAGGTTAATAACTAGTCAAGTCTTGTCAGAAAGAATATGATGGTGGATGCTATCATATTTGTTTGACACTATTGAGACTTGTGTGTTTTCCTTCATGCTATGTTACGTAGTTTAGTTTTCCATATTATGTGTTTGCTTTAACTTTGCCAAGATATTGACGGAGCTTACTTTGGGACTACATTTCCTCACCTCCTCTTGATGACATATGGGCATCTCAAGCCACAAAAAGCAACACAGAGCTATGTTCCAAGAGTATTTGGCTTCAAGATTCACAAGGCATGATACAATAAAGTACCCTCTGCTGGATATCATCGAGTTCTGCCACAAGTGATACTCGTCTTGTTTCTCTGATGTACTAGTGCAATAACAAGCGAGGTAAACTGCAGCGTTTCCAAAGAACATTAATTCATTAAACAATGAATAACCATGTCTGGCTTGTATGTCGAGGAAACTTGTCTCTCTTATGTATCGATGAATTCAACAGACCGTGTTTCAATCATATTTCTCTTTTTCCAGCGTCGACAATTGTTTGATGTGATTTCCTCCCTTATAGGTCTGTTCATCCATCTTGTATTTTTACGACAATGTAGTGGGTTAGATTTACATTCAAAGCTGGTTATCTGTGTCTGGAAGTGTACTGTTTCGTGATGTAATCCTGTAAGCGTTTTGGTTGTAGAATTGTCATTGTTAGAACACATAAAAGTTTCTTTTTTCGGTTATATTAGCTCCATATCACGTGGCTTTACGCGGGGTTTTATCGTTTCTAACCTTCTGTTCTGTTCACTGCTAGAGAGAGAGAGAGAGAGAGAGTGTGTGTCTGTGTGTGTGTGTGTGTGTGTGTGTCTGTGCAGCACACATTCCTCTACCTTTCCCTCATTAAATCTGTCTACTTGTTTATGGTCAAAGAAAGGATCATATCTTTTGTCTATTCAACCACAAATGTCATTGCTAGCATTTATTTTTGCAACTGATGTGTCAAGAACGAACTTCTTGGTTCTCATGTGCATGCATTCTGCTAAACGCTTGCTAAAATTTACAAATTTGAAGTCAAAACACGAAGGAAGTGGCAGAAAGAAAAAATCTAGCTTCCATCAGTCACTTGAATCACTCACTTGTTTACTGTTGAAATGTGTTCTTCACTTGCACTCACACTCGCGCACACACATTTATGTGAGTTTATGGACAGAAAGGAATGGTACCTTCTTGGCTTTGATCAGTTCAGTTTTAAAAAACTTATAAATGGATTTGTGGGTCCAAAAAATACTACGCATACGCCAAATGCATGGACGGTGAATCTTAATTGTCTATGCGCATTTTCTACGTTCCAGATTTTAAATAAACTGTTCGCGCGAATAGTTTATTTGTTCACGCGAACAGATTATTTAAAATCCGGACCATTGATTTTCGAGAAGGACGGTTGAGATGAGTTGCGTGCATATGGCATACGCGAGTGTCCGGGTTGTTGTGGGGTGTGCAATTGGAAGGAGGCCATAGGTTGGATTTTCATGTTCAATGCCTTCATCCCTTAACTCATCCTTTCAGGCCTGCTCTTATTTTAAGCCATGACATAAGCTTCTTCTCAATTAGTAAGTTTTTCTTTGCTTCCTTTTGGGGCGGGTCGACGGTGTGTTTGGATGTGCTTTTCTGGTAGAAATAATTGTTAACTTCCTTGAAAGACTTGTCAATGGTCCAAGACAACTCTCTTAATTCTATTCTCTTTCTTTTCCTTCCATTTAATTAGCTTCCAAACAAGACTTTGTCAATTCATTTACTAGTATTTTAAAAAACGCGGCTTTCTACCTGGAATGTGCTTTGACCCTCGAATTCATTGCAGGGATTGAAATTCCTCTCTTTCTTTGCTTCGTGAAGAAGAAATATGCATCCCTTGTCGTCCTAATTAATTTAGAAACCGGTAAATATAAGGGTACCGACCAAACAGGGGATAGACAACGTACCAACGGCGCCGGAGACCCTTTTGCACAAAATGGGGTGATTTTGGATTGAGCGCTTACAGCCGTCCGATGGCATCGATTCGTGTGTAGACCCACTCGTATTTTGATTCTAAGCACAATGAATGACTCGGATTGGCCTTTTGGAACCCACACGGGGGGTCTCCGGCGCCGTCTGTACGTGGTCGGTCCCCTTTGGTCGGAACATATAGCATTGTTCTTTAGAAACGAAGATGCTAGGACACGTGAAAAGTTTTTCCGAAAAAGTTTGGGAAAGAGAAATCAACCTCAACAATTCAGGTTCACATGATTATGAAACTGAACCGTTGATTTCTCTTTTGCTGGATTTTTTCGGAGAAAAACTTTTCTTGTATCCTACTACACCACATTTGGTAAACTGTAAGGGGGCAATTGCAATTATCATGAGAGGTCCGTGTAAGTAGGATTAAGTAAGAGGAAAATACTTGTGCATCACGTTATATGTGTGGGGATCAATCATCCAATACGTATCCATGGTGTTAAACAAAGTATTACTCCAATAAAAGAGTGCAGTTCATAAATAAATAAAAAAATTCCCCCCAAAAATATAGAAATTATTTTTCGAATTTTATTGGTGTCGTCCCTACATCGGAATATAGGAGAGGAAAAATAAAATTAAGAAATTCTATATAATATTCTGTTCAAAAAAGAAATTCTATAATCTTACACACAAAATATAAGTTATCTTCATATCTCGTCAAGTTTTAAGTTCATTTTCAAGCATACGTATCAAATGAGCTAGTAACTCTAAGTGAGGTATGGGGGGTTTAGGAACCACGTTTTCAAATTCTGAACTTTTTATTTTTTGTCTTGCCATTTGGAGGGCGATTGTAGAATACAATTTCAAGATTGAGGTTCCCAATATTATACTTCAATGGAATATTGAAGAAAATGAAACTCCAGTATTCATTTAATCTCTTGGAAGCAGAAGCAAAACCAGAACCTATAAATTGTTGTAATCCTGTAATAGCACTAATTCAGTACCATCAATTTTTCGTTTTGAAAAGCTAATTAATTTGTGCTCATTAGTGAGATGCTCTTGACCATAAATGAATGAAGCATGGTAATGAGCACAGAAATTAATTTGGGGTCTCTAGGCCTGCCCTCCTGATGCCTTTCGGCTTTGATTTGAGGGTACGATTCTGCAGTAAAACATCCATGTAGCTCCTCGATTCTTGGAGGTTTAGGGGGGCCATTATTTCAGTGGTACTTTGAGAGCAACCACTTTGTGCGTATTGCCAAAAGTTAGGTCTGTCTTCAATCATCCCCGCCCATACCCCCACTGATTGGGGACTAGATGGGTTCTGTTATTATTGTTGCTGTAAAAAAAGCTAATTAATTAATTATAATTGATGATACAAAGAAATAGTAAAAGTAGTAATTCGGAGCGTGCAGTTTGGGTAGGATTGCAGGGGTAATTTAGTAATTGAGCTTGAATTCTGATGGCAGATCTGGAAAGTTCATACTTCATACCGTAGTATATATCTCATCCAATTTGCGGGAGAAATTCTACTTGCACCCCTCTTTTTTCTCCGTACCCACACTATAAAAAAACATTAAAAAGGCATTTAAGGGCCACCTTGACCGCACATTAATCATCCAAAATATTTTATTTTGTAAAAAAAAAATGTATAGATCATTCTTGTAAAAAATAAAGTTGATCGGGATATTGGTAACTTTCTTATTTTTAAAAAAACCAAGAACTGCTAGATTTTTTTTAACATCTATTATCTTAAGAACATTCAATTAACTTGATATTTTTCATGAATAATCTATCCGTTATTACTTAGTACTAATTTTTTCCAAATTATATACGCCAGTATAGACGATTAATTCGGGGGCATAGCGGCCCCACACACATTTTTAAGTTTTTTTGGGTGTGGCTGTGTGGGTACTGAGGAATGAGTTTTCAATGCTTAGCGAGTACCATGTAGTACCAGTGCAGCTCATCCCGCCTCCTATTTTGGTATTGGACTGGAGAGAGACGAGTCTGAGAGGATTTCAATCCGAATCATCCAATACACTTTTGAATGCCCTGAATTCAGGGTTAGACACATCACGTAGGCTCGGCACGTACCTACCCGGTATACGGAAAAAAATTCGGTACTGAGAGAAGACGGGGGTGCGTATAGAATTTCTCAAAGTGCGTGCTGCGGCCGGCCGTCCTATATTTGCACAGAGAGAGAGAGCACAGCATATCCTAGAGAGAGAAACTGCTCAGCGAGGAGAGTGTGTGTGACTGTGTGTTCATCGTCAACCAATCCAAAGAGAAGAAAGATCAGAGAAGCACCACCTACACAGAAGGCGAACGAAAGAGAAAGAGGAAGATTGGGATTTTCAATTAGTATTATGTAATGCATCAGAAGAAATCCGAACTTCAGATCATAAAAGAAAGCACAGGCGTCTCTTCCGATTTCAGGCCGCCTTCAATCCACCACAAACACCTTCAACAATCTCTCAATTCCAATTCCAATTCTCTCTCTAATTTTGGCACAACCCCTCAATTTTCAATCGACCCAATACATAGCCAAAATGACCCAATTCACAAGCGACCTCTCATAATCCACACAGACCCTAAACCTAACCCATCTTCTTCTTCTTCAAATTCTCTCTCTAAATCTCCTACTTTGTCTAATTCCCTTCACCAATACCCATTTCATTCTACCCCGCCATTCAAAAGCCACGACCAAACTCACTTATTGCGGGTGCGTGACCGGGAGAGCGAGCGTGAAAGCGGCTTTCAAAAATATCTCAAGCTATTGAAGTCTGTGAGAGCGAGGATTCAGAGTGTGAGAGCAAATAGAGGATTGAGAGCGGGAGCGGAGATTCCTACTAGAATCCCGGGAAAAAAATCTGCCGCCGTTAATATCCTCCGCCGCCTCCGGCGCATTCGCATTCACTTCCGTTGTGTCCTCCTATTATCTCTCCCCTTTTTCTACTTCTTGGTTTCTCATCCGAGTCACTCGTTCCTGCTTGATTTCCTCTCAGCCTTTGCCTTTTCGGCTGCGCTCTTTTTCTCGCTCAATCTCGCGCTCCCTCACCTCCCATCCATTCGGTTATTACTTGCTCAATCACTCCCAAATAAGCTCAAGTCAAGAACCCGAGTTTCTAGGCCGCATTTGCCGGTGTTTTGGTCAATTGGGTCGAGGCAAAAATCAGAGAAACTAGTGGGTTCGGGGTGTTGGGTTCAGGTTTATACCAATGGGGATGTATATGAAGGGGAATTTCATAAAGGGAAGTGTTCGGGTAGCGGAGTTTATTACTATTACATGAGTGGGAGGTATGAGGGGGATTGGGTTGATGGAAAGTATGATGGGTATGGGGTGGAGACTTGGGCAAGAGGAAGTAGATATAGAGGGCAATACAGGCAAGGGCTTAGGCATGGGTTTGGAGTGTATAGGTTCTATACTGGAGATGTTTACTCTGGGGAATGGTCAAATGGGCAGAGTCATGGTTGCGGGATTCATACGTGCGATGATGGTAGCAGGTTTGTTGGGGAGTTCAAGTGGGGTGTCAAGCATGGGCTAGGTCACTACCATTTCAGGTAATTCTTGATGATTGGTTTCATGGGGTTTCTTTCCTTGTGTACGAACTTATTGCACATTCTGCTAATTGCTAATTTGTGTATCTTATGAGATTATTGTTGATTGTAAGAGCATCTCCAGCCCTTGCTCAAATTTGATCAAAAAGCTTCATTTGGTATGAAGTATTCCAATGGACAAACCCAATTTTAAGTACAAATTTGAGTAAAGCTTCATTAATGGCATAGTTCTAAATTGTGAAGAGCAAAACAATCCTTAAAAAAGTTGATTAACTATTGGAGTCTCCCTTGACTAAGTGAAAACTCAAGTAAAACTCAATCTAGTATGAGTTCGAGTCAAGGACTGGAGTAAGTTTAGAGGGGTTTTACTCGGAATTTGGTTCTGAGTCAATTAAAAGAGCAAGGGCAAGATGCTCTAAAGGAATATCTCTAATGCCTAGTTCTACTTGTGGGTAGTTATAGTTTGAATGCAGGGGAAGGTTCATTTTGTTGGTTGTTGAATGTGCATGGACCTTAGGTTGTACATTTTCAGTCATTCAGTTTGTTCAGATGTTTTTAGCCTGTTGATGAAGGATTAAAGACATGGTATTTGAGTGGTTAAGCGGCCTATTTGTTTGGAGGTAAATTATTTCTTGAAAATGTTTTATGTTGAATGTGGGAAATAACTGAGTGGTCTATATTCTGTAAGTTATGATGTACATATTGGCCGCAATAAAATGCTACACGCAACATTGTTGGATGGAGTTTAGAAACATGAAGAGATTCCCCAGCTTTGAGAACATTTTCTTGGACCGAACTTCTTTAGCGATTTTGGGTCCGATCTATAAGTTTGCTGTAAAAAAATTTAATGTGTAAGCCGTTTATATAGGTGTATGCACTGGTTACTAGTGTAATGAAGAGGATGTATAAGCTTGACAACATGTTACTCCTGAAGTTCTTATGTAGCCTTATGATTCCCTGATGTTTTGTGGTTAACTTTTTTTGTCTGACCAAAATTTTACTGATGACTTAATTCCTGCTAGGTCTGGGGAGGATCCCTTATTCCAGCTATTAATTTCAGTTGGATGAATGTGTATAGTTTCTTTAAGGGTATTATATTTGGCTGAATAAGAAGAATCAGTCTAGCTGCTATATTTCGACCTGGCCTTATCTGGGAATATAGTGCTCTCTCCTAGTTCACATCAAAAGTTGCCTTTCATGGGTGTGCAATTGTTGTCATGAATGTTCCCAAGATATGGTTACCTTTGTGTAGGAATAAATTGAGGACATGTACTGAATACGTAAATAAATTATACCGTGTGACCATAGCTTATCCGTGTCTCGTATGTAGGAATGGGGACGTTTATGCTGGAGAATACTTTGCAGACAAGATGCATGGTTTTGGAATGTATCGTTTCGCAAGTGGCCATCGGTATGAAGGAGCTTGGCATGAGGGAAAAAGGCAAGGGCTTGGAATGTACACTTTCAGAAATGGGGAGACCCAATCTGGGCATTGGAATAATGGGATTCTTGATGTTCCAAGCACACAGAACACCACATATCCTGTATCTCCTGTCGCAGTGTATCATTCCAGAGTACTGAACACTGTCCAGGTACGTATTCAAATGTTGATGTTACCTCATCATTCTTGTACTCTGTATTTGGCTCAATGATTTGGGTAAGGAAAAGGAAAAAGGAAAGTTCTACTTTAATAGTGTCTTATGGCTCACAATATTTTGATCCTTCTACTATTCATTTCCCTTTTTCATTTTTCTTGCCCAAATTATTGATCGGAAATCCAAATATACCTAGAAGTATTGATGGTGAGGAGTCACCGTGATGGCAGTATCTGATGCATAACTTTATGGTTGTGTTGGAACAGTTAACTTCTCATGATCCTCAAGTTCTCGTAACTCCTATGAGCAGCAACTATTTGATTGATATTTTCCAATGCTGCTATTAAGAATTTGTTGTACTCATACAAAAATCAACTTAAGATGACAAGAAGAGAAGATAATGATTTTTTCCTATTGAAATCTGTCTCATTATCAGGAAGCCAGACGAGCAGCAGAGAAAGCCTACGATGTGGCGAAGGTGGATGAAAGAGTGAACAGAGCAGTAGCAGCAGCTAACCGGGCAGCAAATGCAGCTAGAGTGGCGGCAGTAAAGGCTGTTCAAAACCAATTGCATTAAAATGGTGACAGTGATGATGTGCGTACTATCAATGTTGAGTCTGGCAAAACCATGAGGCGTATACGCACCTATATTCGGCTATTCCCTGCTGCATTTTCCTTTTTTGCCTGAGAAGATGTAATAGGAGGTCCTTTTTCCGTTGGCTGAATCAATAACTTCTTTTTGCTCTAACTTTGGGGTCTTGTACAGTTCAGTTCAGTTGTAAACTCCTCTTTACGTTATGAACTGATTCGGTGACAAATCAAATAGAAATGTTGTAATTACATTGCTTAGGTAACTTTTGATTCTAAATCGCCTTCTTCTTGAATTAGATAGATCCATTTAGAACGTTGTGTGTATTTACCTCCAAATTACAATTGGATAAAAAGTACTACTGTAAGTTAGTCCAGTAGAAATTGTATTCATGCCAGTTTTATTTTCCTTTTAACTGGAAAAGGATGGGAAAAGGCGATCCGCGTAGCAACCTCCTTGGGCGCAACCAAAGGAGTTCTGGACCCGCTTGTGGAATATTCGGTTTGAGCCATAGCTAGTAGCTACTGCCCGGAAGCGCAAGTCTGTTACCACAACACCAAGTACTAGATTGGCAAAGGGCCCTCCATGCAAGTCCCGCAGTTGGCTGGATTCGAACCTGGACGTATCACGTACGGGAGAGAGGAAGCACTTTAGCCCACTCACCCCTGCCATCTAGGCTATCACCTTCGGTGGTGTATTCATGGTTGTCCGAAATGTCAATTATATCTGTTCTTATGGAAATGGAACTTCAAGAGAAATTGTACTCTTTTTTTTTAAATATTGATAAATGTATGTTTAGCTCCTAAAGAAGCACTTCATGAAGCTTCTTGAAAATTGATTGATTTGCTTTTACCCCTCTTTAAATACAGAGACATGTTCATCTCAAAAGTTTTATGAAATTGTTTTCAAAAAAAGAGTTGAAATCAAAAGTACGTCAACCCAAAAGTTGAAGGATCCATCGCGTCTACTGCAGGGTCCAAGGCAAGAGTCACAAAACAAAGCATGTTAAAACATGTTTTTACTCTCTACCAAAACAAGTAGATGGGCCGTGGACCATAAACGATGATAATTCTCATCAAACTCTAGAATTATCAAACTCATGAGGTAATCAAAGCATGTTTTCGTAACAACAATGTAACCACGAGATGCTTCATTAAAGAAGAAAATTTCTTAACCATCACAATAATTCCTTTCCATGTTTCAGGTCTAACTCAAGTACATAGCCAAACATAAAAACTGGAAGAAAGAAGCAAAAAACAACACTCAATCTGAAGCGTTTTCTGTGAAGGTTACGCTTTGCCATATCAATTCAGATCCTAGCTCTCAGTCTGCTCCCTCAACCTTCTGATGGTGCTCCTAACAGTTACAGCGCTTGCAGTGCTGTCATTTGCCAAACAACCAGCGTTAGGAAGTTTCAAACGCACATTAACAGAAACTTTATACAGTTTATTCACAAAGCAGAATCTGGTATTTTAAACTTGCAAACACAGAACACGGACAAAGAAGGTAATTGAATCATTACTTCAATGTATAAGCACCGCCTGCTTTGACTTTGCCACAGTCCTTGCATCCCCAAATTCCAACAGCCTTCCTTTTCACTGCATACTGTAAGAGTACCCATTCAATTAAGACAGATTACAAGCATTTCAAGGGAACGACAGCCTTAATGACACAATTAAACCCTTTGTATTTATGGTTACTGCATGCAATAGACAGCCCCTATGTAAACCATGGTAAAAATAAGCCGAAAGATAGAAAGGGTATTCACCTTGCCGCAGAACTCGCAGAAGTATTTGCTGTGCTGACTGACTTCCATCTTCTTGATCTGCTTTCGCAAACTAGCCCCATAACGGGTACCTGAAAATGTAGTCAGTTAAGCACTAAATCCCTAGATGCAGACACATACACTGGAAACATACATACTGATATCATGTCAACATCAAAGTGATGCTACTGAAGATCATAGCTATTAGCTACTAACAGAGTAAAACTTGCACATAAAAAACAGGAAGCAAAGCTCTGTTGGTATTGGATGGAGAGGGGAGGGAGAGGAAGGGCAGAGCAAACTGTCGAAGTCATATCGAGGAATAGAGTCCTACATGGTCATCCTCCCTTCTTTATATTTTCCCATACTGGGCAAATAGACATTTCCTTGCTTCCTCCCTCATCTGGCACTGCGTGTTTAATTCCGAAAGGCTATCACACCACTTTTTCGTAACCTTACTTCGTCTCCTCACTATTCATCGCAATGTAAAGCAAATATTCAGAAAGAGGAAACAAAACAAAACCTCAATGCTAAGCACGTACCATACTTCCCAACAATACCCGCCTTCTTGGTTCTTTTGGTCTGCATTGATAGAAGAGGAAATCATCATGAAAAGTGCTCGATGAAACCAAGAAATAAAATAAAATAAAAAACAAAGAGCCAATGTAATGCCGAAAACTCTTTTAGCACCGATTACGAACAAAGTCACAAAGAAAAAATCAAATTACGAACAAAGTCACAAAGAAAAATCACTTTCAGATATGTCCTTGACAATCATGTCGTTCTCCCAACTCATGTAAGATTTGATATGTCCTAGACCCGGAGATCTCAAAGTGAACGAATGAAATTTCCCTGACGCTACCACATGACATTTATCAAAACAAAAAATTTCAGCACTAGGTCTGCCACATGACAAATCAGTGTAATGACGGCTTTCTCAACACAGGATTGTTGTGGAAACAAGTCTAATCCATAGAAGTTGAGTAAGAAAAATCAACATTTCAGGCATTTGCATTAGGGATTATCATCGATTGTGAATATCTGCATGCACCCATTTCATGTTTTTGTACAGTACAGAGCTACGATACCTAAACTCAGGGCCTACAGATCTAAACTCATCCCTTTTACGTACGTAATTTATGCCGTAACTCAATAAATAAAACTAACTGAACATGACCGTTGGCCAAAATTCAACAAAAAGACAAATAAAATCACAAGTTATTAGTAATTTCTTTTGCAGATCTGTCCCAACAACTATCGTCCAAAAAAAAAGTGAACATTTTTAACACAAGCTTCATGCCACAACGCAGAGACTTCGACGAAGATTGATAGACAAGTAGACAGAGATATATAAACTTAAGAATATCAATGGAAGTGAAGGTACCATTTTTGGAGAACTTGGCGATACAGCTGAGAAACAAAATGCAGACGAAAGGAAACGAAAACCCTAGGTTTCAGTCTGAAGTCAACAGTAATAAAAAACCCTAGAGGGGTTCATATCTGGTTCTTCATGGGAAGTGGACCAGAACTTAGGCTTTAGCCCGTTGGGCCTTGGAGCTAGGCAGACGGGCCTGATAAAAAAAAAATTAGCAGGTTTTCCAATTTTCAAAAAAAAAAAAGAAAAGAAAAAAGGAGCGCTATTTGCCTATTTCTCATTAAGAGAAACCGTAATCCCAACCCAAAAAAATGTACCATAACAACAAACGTAAAGCATAAACCGGTCATCATAAATATAATTGGATGTCCGTGACAGCTTACATATAAGTTGATTACCTTTTTTAGCCCTTGAATTTAACGAACGGATGAACTACACTCCTAGAACCGAGTTGATTGAATGGTGCTTCAAAAGTTACAATTACAAATAATTTATGTGCAAGTTCTTGAACCAATTACAATTTCATTCTTATTCATCGAAAACAATGAATTTCAGGATTTCTAATATGGGTCTTGGCACCCGTTAAGGGTACATAAAAGTACAACTGTGGAATCGTACAAGTGGGGCCCACAAGTATATTTTTGTGTACCCTTATCGGGTGCAATATTGCACCCGTTAACACCCATTAGTATTTCCCTTCTTCTAATATTTCCAATTTATTTAAATAGCTTCAAACACTGATTTTTAAAAACCTGATAGAAAGAGACTGGGATATTATTCCATTAGCAATTTGGTGGTTGAATACCACTCCTGATGAGGTATTGCGCACAGCATACAAATGGAAACAAATTGGTTCAAAAGCACTAAATAACAAATAAGAAGCTGGAATTTGGATGCTCAATTGAACCCTTTGCAGTTACCTTCTTGATCAAATAATATTAGAAGTCATAAACAACAAATCCCATATATAACAGATCCCCACCCCACCCACAAAAGCAAAATATTTCCTGCAAAATGGAACTTATCCTCCTACCCAGATACAATGAGCATCACTATCCTTCTAAATAAACTTATCTAGTCTCAGTGGTTTCTTTGAATTTGGAGGTCTGAATTTCTCTATCTTCAAACTCGATCTCAATCGGATCTCATTCAAGACGGAATCCCCTTTCTCTGACTTAATAGTCTCCAGAATGGTTCCAACAACCTCAGCAGCTAGACCCATCTCAACAAGACTTCCTTGTTCCTCTCCCCCTTCATATATCAGTTGCCCAATTACTGTGAAAGGAATCACGTTTTCGATTATGATTTTCGCAAAAATCTGACCGAGGAATTCTCCAGCTTTTGGCGCATCATTTACAGCATCCTCCAAAGTACCAAGAACAGACTCGAACCTTAACAAAGAGGAAATGCAACAATGATGAGTTAAACAAAGATGCAAGCTGTACATCTGAACAAGTACTCCGTCAGTTTTGTATTCTTGATCTATCTTTACCATTCTCAGACATCCCAATGGTTAGTCCTCCTTAAGAAGTCGAAAGTATAAAATTCTAGTCTGAGAAAACTCTCTTGCAGATAAAAAATAATGCAAACAAAAGTCAAAAGAGAGAATAGAAGTGCAAATATCATTACTAGCATTTAAATTTTGAATTAGAACGCACTATTACATGTAGCCTTAAAAAGTTAAAGAATCTGAAAGGGGCCAAGAATATGGGACCGAGGGAACATCTAAGGCTGTTGAGAATCTTACCCTTTGATGAGATGTTCTCCATTTAACATGGCATCTTGAGATGTTGAAAGATTGATGAGTAGCTTAGCCAAAAGATCCCTTTCCATATCCTTCCTCTCAAACGAATCAGTGACCCAGATAGAAATCATTGTTGGATAGAAGCTGGGAGCGTTCAATTCTTTTACGCAAAAAGCAACTTCCTTCTCGTCTTTGGCACTGAAAACACAAATAGTTTCAGACCGTAATTCAGCAGAATAAAGATGGATGTGTCATAAACAAAGCCTCCACTGCACAATATCCGCAGCACAGAACCAACTTCTCTTAAAAGACCACATTATCAAACAAAAGCTGACAAAAATGCAGTAGATCTAACCGAAATACACATTGGTAAAAAACATTTGCAGATGAATTACCCCTTTTCTGCACCACATGCATCATCAAAACCAACAAAAGGCAAAACTAACCAAACTACCGACGATGCAGTAACTGTAATAGACAAACTTGAGGTACAACCATTTCCCAACCATGAGTCTTCAATTACCCAAAGGTTATAGATGCCCGGGAATTAAAATGGACAAAAGAAAGGTTTTCTTATGCATTTAACATTTGACAAACATTCACCTTGTTCACTTCACATTTCCAAAAAAATTTCCAAAAAGATTCTTTCTTCATCTCTCATCTTTCCAATCATTAATCACATTTCTTTCTCTACTCATACCCCT
>JAXBDA010001442.1:0-54848 GCA_036023075.1 Gaultheria prostrata | reverse complement strand
TAAAAAAAGAGGAAGAAAGAAGCTGACCAGTATTAGCACGGTGGTCATAGAATTAGATCAACTGTAGGAATTTATGAATCAAAGCTGTTGTTTCCGACTGTGCTATCAGTTTCTCTGCGCCGTGCCTTTAGGCACGGACAATTCCTAGTACATCACAATTCGACTAACTGGGTGTTTTTTTTTTTTTTTGGGTAAATACTAACTGGTTGTTTCTTAAAGCAAATAGAATGGAGATTGAGAAAACCAAAAAGTAGCATTAAAATGCTCTCACAAAAAAGAGTAAGCTATTGTTTATTCCAAAGGGTGAGTGTTAATCCTAAGAGAAACAATAGGCATGAAAATGCTGTTGAATATTTTCTAAATATTGGGTGCTGAACTTGTAGTCTATAAACTCCGTCAATGAACAAAAAAATAAAATAGAGAAGTGTAAAGCAATAAAAATAGACCAAAACAAATCCTTACCCTTCTAAAATGACAATGAATTCAAATGATACATTTAATCGAAGACTTGGAATAGCGCAAGTAGTTTACCCAGATTCAGTTCGGAAATCTCTTCACAGCAGGTATGAATTTCCAAAACTAAAATCAGAAGGGAAACATATATGTTCAATTTCATGCAGATTGCAGAATCCTTTTCATGTTTCATTTAGGCTCAACATATTTCATAAGCCAGCCCTTGACTGTTTATGTAGCACCGTTCACAGCCCAGGAAAGCCCCTCTTTTTGTTTTGTTTCTCCCATTTTTCAATTATTGTCCTTCCATAGTTTTGGTTACATGAAAATCCTTTCATACATGCTTACTACAGTACACTTAGTAGCTAACTGAGAAGCAAGTAATCAACATTGATTACATAGGATAAAAAACTATAACTTACCACGATCCTACTGCTTAGTATCAATTATCAAAATAAATGAAGATGACTGACAACCACAAAATCATATAAATTAACTTTGGAGCATTAAATTAGTGCAAGAGTTTTTCTCCAATTTAGTCAAGCCTCAGCAATGGCAGTATTAGAGGTGGAGGATATTGAAAAAGCATACCCTCAATTCCCAAAGCAACTAACACTCCCCAGCCCCCCTGGTTCTTCTGCTCTAAGTTCTCCGGCTAAAAAAAAAGTGCAAACATTAATTTAGAAGAAATACATGATAACTACAATTAATACATAATAATACAAAAGAACTGTATAAACCATGCTTTTGATTTCAGCAACGAAGGACTCCATAGACTGCTCCAATCTTGCTTGCTCCCGCCTCTGGCTCTTCCGTTTTAAGTTCTCCCCCATAAAACAAAAACAAAAGGTACAGATTTAGAAGTTGGAAACTAAGAGAGTAAGAGTACAGGTTCGAATTTTGATTTAGAAGAAATCCCAATCGGACCCTCCAATTACTGAGAGAGAAAAAAAATAGGTACATGAAAACACAGAGGTTATGAAAACAGAGAGGGATGTAGATATAGCTTTATACCTGACCCTTAAAATGGCACTCCGAGGTTAAAGATCCATAGACCTCACTCCATTAGCAAACCTGAATGTCATAAAACATTGTCCAACTCTTAAACTTTTCTTTTCCACTCAGAAACATAAGTAATGTATATAATTTAGGTGTCTCAAACAAATCAAAATCCAAATGTGAATCAAAGCGTTAAGATCTGAGTTTGTTGCTCCTATTTTTTAACACCACTTGACATTGGGGCCTTTTGTCAAACAGGTGGTGTTCATTCAACTTCAAGGAGAAACCATAATTTTTGCACCTTGAACAACTCTAAGTGAACGCAATTAATGAAGAGGAGGGAGAAAACGTTTTCTTACCTGAGAACTCCCGACGTAAATTTGCCAAATCACGATCATTTTATGCCTGTATTTGAGTTGAGAGGTGAAATCAACAACAAAACGTGATGAACACCAAAATTTACATGAAACGTAAATTATTTCAAGCAACTATTCTAGTCATTCAAAAACCGAACAATGTCATGAAATGCCAATATATAAATCAAGAAAAAAGTAAGCATGAAATCCCCAATAAAAAACTGAGATTAGAGAGAGAGAGAGAGAGAGATCAGAGGGGGAGAGAACTCCGGTGAGAGGGAGAGAGAATCAGTGGTGGATGAGGGAGATATCATTACCGATAGAGGGAAAGAGTGGTTGCAGGTGGTGGCAGTGCCGGCTGCTGCTGCTAAACAAAGCCCTAGAACCCGACTGCCATGGAGGAATTGGGATGCGTATTGGTAAGAGACGATCGGTGGTGCAGAGAGAGAGAGAGAGAGAGAGAGAGGGTTTCAATTTGAAATTGTGAGAGATAGTCGGCAGAGAGAGAGAGAGAGGTGGCAGAGAGGGCTTCAATCTCAGCCCTTGAAAAATGAAGGGTGAGGAGAGGAGCTGCTTGGTTTTTTTTTTTTTTTTTAAGTGTTTGATTGATGTGACACTTTTGAGGGGGAACTCTGAAATTTTGTAACTCATCCTAGCCCTTGATCTAAATGAAGGGTGAGGATTTATAAGCACATAAGATTTGAAAACCTTTGTAATTTGTTATATAGATGTGGGATAAAAAGAGGGACAATATTGATTTTGGGTGTCTCCTCCGAATCGGAATCCTGACTCCATATTTTGGACACTTCGAAAGAGGAGAAATCCTTTTTTCATTTAAAACATGTTTATCCAAAGCTAAAAAGATCAATGGCTCACGTGTGTTCTTTTCTTTCTTCTCCATCCTACTAGTCAAGTTGACAGAGAGGAAGTTTCCGAATATTCGGAATTACCCAAAAAAATAAATAAATAAATAAAGGAAGTTTCCGAGCATCAAATTCTAAAGGGGAGAAGTGTCTATGATCTACATCTAGAATATTTTAATTTTTACTCCCTCCGTCTTAAATTGTTTATCCCTTTTGGGAAAACATGTATTTTGCATGTAAAAAATGATATGTTTACGAAAATTATTTTTCAAAAAAATTTACACCAATTTTTTTCTACTCAATGAGATCTTTAAATTGGTGTAAAATTTTTTGAAAAGAAAAGAATGCTTATACATTATTTTTTGCGTGCGAAATGCACGGATTCCCAAAAGGGATAAGCAATTTGGGACGGAGGGAGTAAGTATTTCGGTTACTTTTTCTCCTTTCACAGTAAAAGCCCATGTTTTTTTTTTTTTTTTTCTGAACCGTAAACTTAACCAAAGCCCATGTGTTTATATACAATAATATTTTAGTCCACTTGGTTTCAGTCCTGGATTAGATCACCACGAATTTGTATTATGTAAGCAATGACTTCACTTCACAAACTTACCATTTTTGCTTGACTCTCAATTCTTATCCTAAGACCATCCAGAATTGATCCATTAGAAACGTTAGATTAGTGTAACATGTTAGTAAACATTTAGCTTATCTAATCAAAGGGCCTTGCGGTTATCTCTGGAGGGTTCGAGTCTTGGCAGAGGCATTTGGGGGTTTAGGGCTATGGATAACTTCTGGACCCCCTCTGAACTAAGTCTTCACTAATTTCCCCGCTAAACCCTCATTGATATATATCGAATGGCAAAAAAAAAAAAAAGCCAGGGTCTTTTTTCCCTTACAATTGTCAGAGTGTTCGGATCAATGTACGGGCAAGGGAACTCATCTAATTCATGGGGATCAATTTCAACAGCCTGATATGGACTGACCTACAATAATTGAAAATATGTTTGAGATTTCGAACTTTTAACCTAGCAACAAGCAACCCTCTAATCCTAGGCCGTAATTAACCGAGCCAACCTCTTGAAAATGATAGAGCCTTTTTCACACTACATTGAAAATAAAAAGGTACAAGTTAGCATTATTAATTGATTAATTTCTAGTCAAACTTTAGCCTAACTGTCAAACTATTCAGCATGAACTCTTCCTATCAAAATATTACAACTCTTAGAAAAATTCAATAAGAACCGTACAATTTGTTTTCCCCGGCGAAAGTCAACAGTGTTAGTTGTAAATAATTAATAATTTTTTTATCGGAGTTAATTAGTGAAATTTAAATCCCTGTCAATTGCGATCGAGTAAATAGTGTTAGCCCAATTTTTAGGAGTGTACATAATCCGATTTAGACTGATTTTGTAAATATTCGGGAACCGAAGCTTATCTAATGGTTTCAAAGAATTGAAAACCAGACCGATACACATATAAAACCAAACCACACAAAACTATTAGACCGATCCGGTTTGGTTCGATTTCCGTTTCTAAATCATGTTAGCATTCAAAAATTGTCCACAAAATTGTTGCAATTTCTTCTTAAACCTACCACCATTAAACCAACTCACAAATAGGAAGTCCAACAATAACTAAAACAACTATTATCAAGTGTCGTCTTTGTGTTGTTATATATTGTTCTGTTGTCCTTGTTTCCGGTATTTTATAATCGCATTTCTATTAAATAATTTTCCCTCCTTCGCAAAGGGAAAAAAAAACTATTATCAAATGTGTATGGATATATAGCGGTGTATATATACATGAATCGGTTCGGTTCAAACCATGATTCCTAACTAGAGAATCGGGGACCGAACCAAAATATCAAGTTCTTATTGTTTTAGAACCAGAACCAATTTAAATAGACCGGTGTGATTTGCTTGGTCCGGTTTCACGATTTTTTCGATTTTTTCTTGTATACCCCTAGCTATTTTTAGTATAAGATGCCTTTTTTTTTTTTTAGGCTAATCCATCATGTGTTGATTACGTACTACGTAGCTACTCAAACACTCAAAAAGTACACATATGGTAGTTAAGATAATGTTTGGTGCATGAATGTCGAAAAGTCAAAATCTGATATCCACGCGTCTGTATATACATCGCCCAAATTAAAAGTGCAGCAAGTCCATCAACCTCTTTTCTGGTTGTTAATTAACCTATCAACTACCACACCCATACGTGCCATGGCAGCTTAGTATTGGTCCACGTGGCATTTGAAGCTGCCAGACCCACTAATAAAAGTATAAAACAAACCGCCCGGCTACGTGTATGTACACATATATGTACGTACGCGAACAAATACATCTGAATCGTCCATTTCAAGAAGCAACGAT
Organism: Gaultheria prostrata; assembly: GCA_036023075.1. Classification (NCBI taxonomy): domain Eukaryota; kingdom Viridiplantae; phylum Streptophyta; class Magnoliopsida; order Ericales; family Ericaceae; genus Gaultheria; species Gaultheria prostrata. Next base: position 49,805 of record JAXBDA010001442.1, on the reverse strand, counting down.
GCAGATTAAAAAAAAACTCTTCCACGTAAGAATTAACTCTTACATGGAAGAGTAATTTTAAAAAAATTTGGACCATCAAAAATACGCACGGACGGTCAAGATGCATCGTCTATTCATATTGCGTACACATGGAATTAAAAAACGCCGAACTATTTTAGTTGAGTAAAAGTTCAGCTAAAGATGGACGTTGTCATTTTGTTGGGCCTGGACACAATTTACTAAGGGGATGTTTGGGAGACTCCTTTTCAATTTTTCCAATTCTCTTTTTCACATTTTGGCTGTTTGGCTGCCCCAAAGTAGAAGTAGTTTTTGCAGAATGACTTCTCAATTTTGAAGAAAGGAGAAGAGAAGTTAAAAAGAGGGTAGGAGGAGCTTTTTGATTTCTCATTTTTTCATTTTTCCATTTTGATTAAAAAAAAACTACAAAATGCATTCTGCTCATATCTCCCGAACACTACTCTGGTTGCAAAATGCATTCTGCACATTTTCATCCAAACACTCTATCAAATTCAAAATACATTTTGTCCATAATTCAACAAGACAAAAAGTTAAAAATGAAAAACCAAAAAATAGGCTCACAAACACCCCCCAAGTATAATGAGTTATATTATTCTCTACGGATCACTTGGCAGCCTCATTCTCAATTATGCATTGTTCATTTTCGAATTACTCATAAATTTAAGAATTACTCTATAATGGGTTTAATCCGCAATCAGGGACGGATTCAGAAATTTACATCAATTTGTGACTTAATTAACTAAAACGGTGAAATCTTCGTAACTAAAAGCATCATGTACTTAATTTTTAAGTAACTCATTAACAACAATATATTTTGTCTCCTACATATATAATAACTTCACCTAATGATTAACAAAAAGGAATATGTTTGCACAAATAGAGGACATGAAAATGTAGAACTCGAAATGGTCTCTCAAATTCCCAAAAAATAAAAATAAAAATTGATTATCGTTAAAAAAAATTAACAATATAAATGTAATTATTCAAAATTGAGTGGGGACCTCAGTCCCAATCCGTCAGCACATAGCTCAGTACCCGTCTAACCAAATCGTTCATCCTCCGTGCATGGTGGGTCAAAAAATTTACAGTACTATCTTTTTCCGATCAAGGAATCCAAACGGTTCACGTTAACTTGGTTTAGCACTTCCTTCGACGAACACTCCATTTTGATTTTCTCATTGGCTAAAATCAACATATCAACCCACTTGATTTTATAGAATTCCCATTCTAACAAATGGAAAACAAGGCAAGAAAAATGAACGATTCGGATCATCTTTGCAAGACCCGAGATGGTGCCCAGCAAAAACGTCTTTGCACGATTTGTGTAACAACTTTTGTGAGAACGGAATTTTTGTCCTTCAACATTAGTTAGTACTCCTTCTGTCTCGAATTTTTTGTATGTTTATGTGCCTGCATGCTGATTTTCAATTCTCGCTCCGTCCCTTTTATAGTATTTAACTTTTCATTTTGGGTTGTCCCTTAATAAGTGTGTGTTTTGAAAGTTAGTGGATACATTTCCTATTTTACCCTTATATTGATAACGGTAAACATCGGAAAGTAGATGTAAAAACTGTTAAAGTTGATGTGAGAGAAAATAAGTTGAAATTACGAGGTAACACACTTAAAAAGTAACAGATGAAATATCTTTCAATCTAAATTTTTTTTTTTTTACAATTTTGAAATCTTTGTTTAATAAAACTCATCGAGATCGAGAACTACCAAACTAGATCCATCTTAAATATATATAACCTTGTACATTTGAACATATAAACAAATTTTTTTGAGGCGCCGTGAATAGCGTAACCAGACAAGAAATTTGGGAGGGAGAGAGTAGTAAAAAGTACTAAAAAACAGAAACCTTGCGTGTGTAAATAAAGTAGTGGAAACACATGTTGTTTTTGGTTTCTTAAATGAATAGATGAAACACATGCTGTTTATTTCAGAGGTTCCTTGAACCCTCTCGTGATTACCTAAACCCGCCCTTCCAGGTGTTATTTTTAATTGGTTCAACGTGTTATTCAGACCAACTTACGTATTTCTTAATTAATTATTTTCTGGATCCGGGTGAAAGTCAAGCCATTCATACCAAAATTAAAAGTCTCACAATAAAATTCATCCTTTCAACCCTATCCGCAAGAATCAAAGTTGTGTGACGAAAAATCCGATTAACCAACTGGACTAACCGTAGAGGCTTACAGCCGCCCTTCTAATAGTTCTTAAGAGTAATAGTAGTGCAATTCCTTTTGGGGACGGCTGCTGGCTGCTGCTAGATGACTCTTACAAAGCATGAGAGAGAACACGCGTTGCTGATTTTGACTTTGAACTAGTCTTTCGGTCAACAGTCACCCACTCCTTTCCCACACAGTCGAAAGACTCACACACACGCACACTTTCTCTCTCCTCTCTCTCTCTCTCTCTCTCTAACCGACTTCAGTCCACTCCCTCCACCCACATGCCACTTGGCCCTCTCTATGAAAAAACACTCATCAAATTAAAAAACCGTGTATCACCGATCGTGGTAGCCTGTTAAGCAGAATGTCTAGTACTCCTACAAATGTCATGTTAAATATCTGTTCTTTGACCTAACGGATAGTAATTATGACTCGAACTGGATATCCCGTAGTAGCAGGTTAAGAGCCCATATAATCACGTATAGAGATTTACTGCGCTGCTGATCCCCTCCCATTATTTTTTACGGTTCAAAAAGAAAGAAAGAAAATTAAAACATGTGCTCCCACTCCTCCCTTCCTTCCTATGACTTGGCCACCACTCTTTTCCTCAACACTTTCCTATGACTTCTTCCCACCCCTCCTTATATAAACCCCCACGCCACTCTACTCTCTTCTCACTTCCAAATCTCACCCCTTTCCCTTCTCCTCCTCTCTAAAATTCTCTCACTCTCGGAAACTCGCATAAGCTGATCCGGACACCTCGAATTCAGTAAAACTCGGCCGCTTCAATCTCTGTTTTTTTTCCTCTCTGTTCATTTTCCGAAATCCTGTAATGGCTCTTGAAGCTCTCAACTCGCCTAAATTCCCCCACGAAAACCTAATCACTCCTCTCCGAAACCCCTCGCCCTGGGCCAAGGGAAAGCGATCAAAACGACCCCGTAGCATGGAAACTCAACAACCTACCGAAGAAGAATACCTCGCTCTCTGCCTCATCATGCTCGCTCGCAGCGGCACCACCGCCTCCGCCTCCGCCACCGCATCTCCTCCGCCGCTGGTTTCAACTGAATCGAAGCTCCTCCACAAGTGTAGCGTCTGCGACAAGGCATTTGGATCTTACCAAGCCCTGGGCGGACACAAGGCGAGCCACCGGAAACACGCCGGGGCCACGAACGACGACCAGTCCGCCACCACCGGGAACTCGACGGCGGCAGCCGTTTCGAGCGGTGGTCGGACGCACGAGTGTTCGATCTGTCACAAGAGTTTTGCGACGGGGCAGGCGTTGGGAGGGCACAAGAGGCGGCACTACGAAGGCGGCAACGCCGGCGCCGGAGGAGCAAACAGTGGAATTACGACGACGGCGTCGTCGGAAGGTGTGGGGTCGACCAACAGCCACCGTGATTTCGACTTGAATTTGCCTGCTTTGCCGGAATTCGTATTTGGAGGCCGCGACCAGGAGGTGGAGTCGCCGCACCCGGCGAAGAAGCCGCGTTTGATTCTGTTGCCGGCCAAATCCGAAGTCTGATTTTTATTTATTGATTTGTTGCGTAGAAAATTTTAGAATTGGAATTTTAGGGATTTTTATGGGGGGATTTGATTTATTAGGTCATGCGATTTTTCTTCTTAAAGTTATTATTATTGTTGTGTACATGAGATTGTGGTAGTGGAAGAATTCATTTATTCCTTTTAATTAATAGAAATTATAATTCATGTTGAGTTAAATGTATTGGTTTTAAGGCACTTTTTCTTTATTAATACACTCCATATAATTACCGCTATCGGAATTCAACACTTCAATTTAAATGTAGAGCATAAAAAATATCGTCTGTTCATTTATTTTTGACATATTTATCGGGTTCAGTCGTGTTTTCTTTGAATTTTGATTCGAACAACAAAATAGTTGTCGCGTGAGCTTAAGAGACGCATTGAGATAAGAAATTTTGGCTTTTAAACAAGTGTGCTAAAACTAGGGGTAAAATATCTATTAAGGTGGTGAAAGTGTCATTTACGTGTAGGAAAGAAATTTGGACTTTACCAAACAAATGGAAATGAAAAACTAAGTCGGCACGCCAACAACTAATTATAAAAGAATATGAACTTATAGAGCCAATTGGGCAGGTTCCAGTTGATTCCCTAAAAATGCATAATGAATATGAAGATCGATAACACTCTAGCTAATTAGGATTTAAAATGAATTTTCCTCAGTAGCAATCATTTTTATTAGTCGTAGGTAGTGAGGTTTGACCAATTTATTTAAATGTACGGGAGAGTTTTTATGTGCCGAGTCAAATGGCTGGAAGAGAACACGGTGAATCTAGCTACCCTTAAGTGGAGAAAAACTTGTATGCCAAACGGGTAGCGCCATATGGTACCCGTCAGTGCATCTGAGCTGTCCAACAAATCTGGGTCATCCAAAACATATTTGGATTTTGGACTGTTCGGATGTGTCAACGGGTACCAATTATATGTGGAATATATGATGCTTCTAAGAAGCTTCTTCTACTAGTACTTATGGATGAAGATGTATCATTAGACTTCTTATCAAAAGAAAGATGTATCCTTAGACTTTCTAGTTTGGCAGGCTCACCAACATCGGAGAGGAGGTCAAAGTCAAGTATTGGGATCTGACTGGGTTCAATTTCTAGAACATGTGGTAAGTAACTTCAAGAAAAATCTCACTTGAGAAAATGCAGGCTGAAGCCTGCAAATCATAGGAGCAAGCATTTTCCCTTTTCTTATGCGTACAAGTATGAACATCTTGTATTATACAATTTAAAGGTAAGGGAAGCGGAGTTGAACTTAAGACAGATGAATTTGTAGCAAGAACTCGTCCACTTGAGCTAACGTGCAGGTTTTAAAGAGCGTACACTTGAAATTAGTATATAGAAGGGATATCAAAGATGAAAAGAAAGAAGCATGCGAAACACTAAGAGAGAACAAAAGTCTCCCAAGGCATAGTCAAGTATATGTTATCCTCCCTTGCTTGAAAGAAGGGTGATTATTAAAAAAAAAAAACAAGAAGAAGAAAGGAAAAAAAAGAAAAGAAAAAGAAAGAAGGGTGATTTATCTTTCATCATATTGTACAATACCGTCGTGTTGACGTGACAAGTCATGGCACTCCATGTTAATTAAGATACTAGATTACTAGTTAAGGATTTGACAACTCAATGAACACAATTTTCAAATCTTCTCAAAATTTGATGGGAAATGATTTCCACACCCTCCTTTTATCCCCACACACTCCCTTTTTGTCGTTATTCAACCTAAAATTACCAAATTGCCCTTCATATGGAAAATGTGACTCTTGAAGTAAGGGTAATTTGGTAATTTCAGGTTGAATAAAGACAAAAAGGGAGTGTGTGGGGTTAAAAGGGGGTGTGGAAATCATTTCCCAATCTGATTCTTAAAAGCACTAATTTGATGCTTCGCAATTCTGATTTCCAGAATGAGTTGTTTGTCAAATATAGGCTCTGTTTGCTCGACGTAATATAATTTTGGGGGTAAAATATTTTTTTGGTAAAACAATCTTGACAAAAATTAAATTTTCCCTTTTTGTTTTCCAATGTTTGGTTGATGGGTGAAAACAATTTTAAAAAAACGGTACACTGGTCAGTGGTACAAGAGAACTCCTTTTTTTTTTGCTTTTCGTCAACTTGGCCCCAAAACGAAGTTGTATGGACAGATCGTATTTGGTTTTCGTGAGGTAGAGAACTCCATTTTATTTTTTTTGTTGTCAATTTGGCCCCAAAATGCTTTTATTTTCATAAGAACCTCTTTTATTGAATCAATTGTTTAGCCTTGTGTGTTTATTACTATAATTTATATTTATATATATGGAGAGAGAGAGAGAGAGAGAGAGAGTTGGGGATTTCTGTCAAGAATTGATTCACAGGAAGGGACGAAGACAAATGGATCGAGTGATCGGGTAAAGGGGTACGTGAAAATGGCTTACCAAAGAATATAGAGTAAGTCATTTTACTTCGATAAGTCATTTTACACCCCTTTACCCAATTATACAACCAAACAAAAGAAAATCAGGAAAATGTTTTACAGGAAATTTTTACGTCGAAACAACAGAAGCCATACACTTTCATTTTGTGGCAAACAATTCAACAAACAATATGGAGTTAGCCTTGGCACCTTCACCGTTACCAGGCACTTTCTTCCCTATTAAGTAAGAACAGAAATTGGGCAAGAGCCACTGAACTTGAGAAATTGAGGACATCGTTGACCACATTTACATATATTTTCGTAACACCTATATAGAGAATACCTTTTTACAACCTATTTTTTAAATCAAGAAAACCAATTTCCTATCATCTATGCATATACCAGAAACATCATAAAGCCGCTATCCATGGATCTTGAAGAAGGCAAAAATAGAGACCTCAGCTTTTCCAAGCCACAAACAATCACTCAGCACCACGGGGGTTTTCGGTTTTCCCCATGGTGCCGGGAAATAAGGGGCTTTCCGTTACGTTAGGAGTTGTAAGCAGTTAAAATGACAATCAGCTCTTTTGTACCTCTGTTGTTAGGCCTGAGGGCACACTCCTCACTTGTAGTATATGTGTTCTCAGGCTACAATCCTTCACCTGGTTTCAGAAATATGCCATCAGTAAAGCTGGAAATCATCATCTAAATTGTTCTCAATAGTACCCAGAATTCAGCTTCCGAAGAAAAACATTTCAGCGTCCTGCCTTTAGAATAGTTCATGGAAAACTGGATTTCACTCTTACCTGCATAGCTGTTAGTGTGGACAAGAGATCTTTGCACAGATCAAGTAAAGAACGTTCCATTTTGGTGACGTTCGCAAGTTCAGAGGCCACTGAGTTCACTTGATCTACCTGTTACATGAAAAATAGATCCAAAAGAAACATAATGAAACCCAATATTTTTTGTACATTTACAAAAGCAAGCCAATAACCTGACATTCAGGCCATCTTAAAGAATGATCTGACCCGAAATACTATGAAGATGACAACACCCTTTCCTTCTTTTCCATGTACAAACCCGAGATGGACAAAGACACATACTAACCAGAACTCATACACAACAACTTTTAGGTACAATTGATGGATAATAGAGTTCCAACAAAAACTACTCTTGAGGGGGTGTTCCACTAAGGAGTTTTTTTGGCTTTTTGGCTTTTCACGGCTTTTTATGGGATGTATTGTGAGAGAATGACCTGCCTAAAAAACCGCAATAAGCTGGCTTTTTGGCTTTTTGATTTCCAGGACTAATAATTAAGGTGTTTTGTTATTATAGATCATGGGATTCTATGGGAGCAATAAATAGGTATGAATAGAACAAAGGAGTAAATACAAAGAGTAGAGAGAGTTTCCATAAGACGGGGGGGGAGCCTAATTCTCCGTATACAATATGGTATTAAGTATTAATCTGCATCGTCGCTGTTAAAAAAAAAACAATAAAACTCTGTATTGTCTGAGACACGATCAAACTACAATAGGCAGCAATGAAGATTCTCTACTGTAAGTTCAACTGTAACTACTGCATGAGGTCTATTTTAATTCATCAAACTCAAAAATGGAAGTAAAAGGAGCAAGTTGAATTCTAGCCAAGTCAAATTTTGCAACAATTACAATTGAACAAGGAAGACATTCAAAAAATTCAACAAGGTTACCTTCGGCACCAAAGAGCAAATCGAGGATGCCATTCCCTGCATCACATCAACTGCTGAACAAATAGCATCTTTCACATTTTGAATATCGGCCTGTGACAAAGGACCCAAAACAAAAATGGTTTTCAAACTGAGTGATTAGCTGTCAATGTTCATTCAAGACAAGAATGCATGAGCACATACCCTTGCACCACCACCAACAGGAAGCCTGACAGTGCTGGCTTCCAAAGCTTCAGTAGCCCCTGACAATGAACTGGAGTGATCCTGGTCAATAAGATCCCAATCATCCAAATATAACATCTGCATCAACAAATACAATTTGAGACAGAATTGGTTTGCAGATGGATGGGTACAAGCAATGATCCAAACGCTAGAACAAATGTCGATGTTAATAACTATGCCAATAAGAATAAGGAGAAACACATCCTACTGATTTAGATGGAATCGGCTCTCAAAGAACAACAATGACGAGATCAATGAAAGGACAACTTCCCATGCATCAACCAGTTCTCCATATTTTTGTCCCCCCCCCCCCCCCCCCCCGCAGGCCCGCATGACAGACAGATGGGTTAACCAGTCCTAACCCAGAACTCAATTGCCCACGTGCAGTTCATAGGAGGATTGTGACTGATGCTAGTGGTTGCACAGGTACAAAATCAAAATAGGGTATTACATGAGCCTGCTATGCATGCGTGCACAATCGGATTGTGAATGATGGTGCCATCAAATATGTGAACGTGGAAAACGACTGACAGTAGATGAAGACGGGCAGAATTAGAATCAGAAGGCAATTTTTTTCAACACCTACTGCATCTTTAGCATTATCATTTTCTTTATCAACATTTGCCATTATCAATAAACATACAAGTTAACAAACCAAGTCAAGAAGGATCATAACAAAACTGAAATCATGATCTTACCTGTCCCTTGAGGATGGAGTGTAGCTTCAAATTGTGACACAGCAACTGTAACTCTACTCTTTTGGTTTTGACAGAATGCCACAATTTAGCAGTTGTCACCCAAGCATTGTATAGGCTTTTCTGTATTGAAAAGACGAAGAAATTTAGGGGAAAAAAAAGGGCCAACACTTCACTATGTAGGAGAAAAACAGAAGATGAGTTAGAGAATTATTTAACTTCCCGACAGTACGCTTTGATATGCAAATCTAAGTGTGAAAAATCCATATGCTTTTTCTTATTCAAATGACTACATATAAAGAATACTGAAATTGAATGTGTGTGAAAGAGAGAAATATGTTCTCACTGTAAAATACTGGATATGTCATATATTAGTGCTATGAGGTAGTCACAAGTAGCAAAAGGACCCTTTCTAACTTGTTAAGTTGTAATAACCACTGGCATGTCAATTCAATGCCAGTAACCAAATGTTGCTCTTCCATCATAACCACCTAGCTAAAGCAATGTCTATTATGTCATGCGGCTTGGTTTTAAACCACAGTATCGGTCAGCATGAGTCATGCCCATTACTATACAACACTTCTCGGGCCCATAACTGTTGAAGAGAAATAATCTAGCAATGCTGCATAGATATGCGTACTTTGTCCTACTTAGTCCTAAACACGTTGCAGAAAATAATTTTCTCCTCCTCCCTTATTTTTCTATGCCATACGACCACTATATGGCCCTCCTTTAATGGCAATTCATCCACTTTCTACTTCCACCATTGAAATTGTGTTCCACTCCTGATGCATTATAAGTCTTCTAAGCAAATATGGAAATTAGAACGTGTGCAACATGTTAAAGTCATAAAGTGGTCTGCCTCACATAATTGATAATACCTTTAATCCATTTTCTTCTGCCTCTTTTGTTCTTTTACCTCCTACATTATGAATTACATTTTCTTATCTCTTATTTCCATTAGGTCTTTTTCTTTTTACCCTACAATGTCAGCAAGTGGGACAAAATAGGAGTTGTTGTAAACGAGCAAAACCGAATTTTCTAGCACAAGTACTTGTGTGTCTACAATTCAAAGCTATCTGATCAATAGAGTACCCACTGCCCATGGACTACCTCATTTGGTTCTCTCTTCTGCTATGCCACGAATTTGTCACTCTGGACTGGAGATGACATAGCATAAGAACTAAACGTCTAACCCCCAGAAACTGATCATTCCCGTATGCAATTGAAACAAACGGATTCTAAGTGATCAAAGACATTCAAAATATCGAGTTCGGGAGAAGAACTTTCCAAATTAGGTACAAATAAAATTGTTATCTGCATCAGTGCTTGCTGCCAGGTTGTTGGAAATCATTACGATAGGCAGATTTCAATAGAAAAATCTGTATGTACTCAAACCAATTCATAGACTCATGAAAAGAAATTGAACACACATATACGAGTAATGAAAACAACGATCTGTACCTCCGCAGTCACTTTCTGGGTGAACATTGCAGCATCAGCTCTAGCATTAACAAATCTCCACTGCAAGTGCCGGTTATGTAGCAACCTCAAAAAGTGTGCATCAACAACCCGGTTTTCCCAAACCTTCCCTCTCCTTGTTTCAGCGGCAAAGCTAAGAATCGATTGAGGTCTGCCCAAATCATTACTCAACAAGATTGGTGCCACACCATTCCTCACTCGAGACGGGCTCACCATCCCTCTCGATGGAGAAGAAGCCGAAGACGTTAAGACTCTACTTGGTGATGCAGGCCGAACAGCCCCGCGAATAGGAGAAGACAAACTCCTGCTATTCAAAACGCCTCTAGGCGACGCAATCAAACCATCAACAAACGACTTCTTCAACGTGTTAAGCTTTGGTGTAGGAGCTACTGTTTTCAACCCCTTATTAGTTGACACAGGGGATTTCGGCTCTTGCATTCGCTTCACCCTATTAGTAGTCTCTTGCCAAAACCTTGCCGGCACCACAATCCCACGGGGTGGTCCTGCCCGCATCGGAGCGACACTACCACACTCTTGTACAGGTCCAGAACTTCTAGAAGCAACACTCCCACACTCTTGTATAGCCCCAGAACTTCTAGAAGAAACACTTTCGGCATCTGAAGCAACTGGATCAGAGGAGGATACAGATCCAGCAGCTGAATTTGTATCAAACTCTGCATTATTGGTTGATTGAACATTCAATCTCCCACCGAACGAAGTTTTACTTCGATCAATAGTCACTGATTGCCCCAATGCCCTAACTACACTCTCAGATCCACCCATTTTTTTCCCCTCAGCAGTACAATCCAAGCTCCTTGTTCTAAAAATAGAATTCTCTTCTCTATTTTGGCACTCCATAGTTTGACCATTCATCGTTTCACCATTCAATCTCCTAACTAACGAAGTTTTACTTCGATCAACGATCACAGATTGTCCCAATGCCCTAACTACACTCTCAGATCCACCCAATTTTTTCCTTTCACCACCACAATTCACGCTTCGATTCATTAAACTAGAATTCACTTCTCGCGACCTCCCAGGCCACCTGTGCTGATCAATCGAAATAAAATTCTCCGACTTATCCCTCACCGTCGTCGAGCTCCTCCTCTCCGGCGTCCCTCTCCTCACACTGCTCGCATTAGTATTCGCCTTACTTACCACAACCGAAATCGAGTCTCCAACACAATCCCTCTTCGTACTTGTAGCAACAACCGGTGACGGCGCTGGCTTTGTCTTACTAATCGGAACCGAAAACGTGTCTCCTTGAAACGACACCGAAAGGCTTCTCTTCGAACTCACCAACAAACTCGCCGCAGCCGAATTGTTAGGCGTGCTCCCTCTCGGAGTCGCCGGCCGCCTCCGGTCCACCGATTGTGACCGTTTAATCGACGCCGCCGTCGGATTACCCGGCATGGGCGTAGACAGCGGCGCCGTCTTAATAACGGACGGCGACGGGTAGCGTTTCAGGGATACCGACGGCGAAAACGAGGAGGAGTTGGAAGAGGAGAAGGAGGAAGTAGAAGTGGAGGTGGAGGAATTGTTACCTGAAGTAGACATGTACCGAGAGGTGATTTCTCGAGATTTCGGTATCCGGCTGGGGAAGGCGACATTGTCGGATTCGGAATTGGCTAACAACGGTGGCCTGGTTGGTTTTTTCGTCGGAGGATTGGTCTTAGGGTTTGGTGTGGTGGTAGAGACGGCAGCAACCATTACAGCATAAAGTGATCACATATTATGACTGATAAACCCTAATTAGTGACTGAAACCACCACCGCTTCTGGTTCTTCAAGCTGGAGAAAATGTGAGAGAGAATTTAGAGAGAGAAAGGGAGGGTTTATGGATGATTTTTAGAGAGAGGAGAGAGATTACCGGGGGATATGACCGTTACGGGGTGCCGGCGAGGAGGGAGAGAGAGAGAGGAGCGAGATTTGGGAGTATAACTGTCGCACTAGTACTCGTGGGGTTGGAGCTAAATAGTGTGTTAATAAAACAATTTTAAAAGGAGAAACTGTATTCTGTACTCGCAGGTCTTTCAGTAAGAGAGGCACTTCTGCTTTTATAGGGGTGACGTGGGTTGGGTGAGATTTTAGTATAGGAGTAGTATTTAAAGCCGTTGGTAGGACCCTTGTAGTCACTATACCTAGTAGCGAGTAAATTTTGACGGTCGAAAGTATTTTGAACGGTTTGGATTTTAATTAAATTGTTCGCGCAAACAGTTTGTTTAGGATCCTGACCATGCGTGAACAATTCATTTAAGATTCAAACCATTCAAAATAAGAATTGACATCCTCTACAGGCTCCCCCGATTTCCAAGAAATCATACATTTTTATTAAATGTTGCTACAATTGCCATTAAAAAAAAAATTGAGGATCGAATGCAAGGTTAATCATCTAAGCATACATTACAATGACAGACGCGATTATCTACACATTCCGATGATTGTCCACATTCCATAGAAGAGACAAACATTTTTGGAAAATTAATCTCCATAAGGGATGGATACAGACCCAATCACCAATCACTACGACCATCGGCGGACACAGAATTGCCAATTTGGCCTAGTTTGCAAAGACCGCTTTCAGTAATTTAAAAAAAATAAATAAAATTATACTACAAATAGAAAGAAAATTGAGGGGAGTGTAGGGGCTGAACCCCTTGCACCTCTTGGTTCTACCCCTAACTACGACCACACCTAGCAAAACAGAGGCTAAATCTGGGGAGCTACTATCAAAAAGTGCCAACGCCGGCAAGTTCATGGCGCAAGAATCAGACCTGATCTTTCAATGCCACAAGCACAAACAACACTTTGGTGCGAGCCCCTGGTGCCACGTCGGGCCATGGACGCTGGAATGCCAAGTTGGTAGACCTTCCTACCACGAGGTATCGATGGAACCCATACTATGTGGGGTCGGGCCACTCCCCACTTTCTAAAAAAAAAATTAAATAGTAAACTTTGTATACATATATTATATATTTCAAGAAATTGTATGAATGTAATGTGTAATATAGTGGTAAGGTGTATGCTCTCACAGGCATTGAGTCTCCTACTTTAATTTGTGTGTGAGGTTCCATGTTTGAGTCTCATACCTTAATTTTTAGAGCCAAATAATGTAAAGCTATTAAATTGAGTTGGAATCCTTGACCCTTGTAGTTCCCAATTAAAACTTTCCTTATCTCTTGTCACTAGACCAACACAATTAATTGTAGTGTAAATCAATAAAGCTTTTATATTCTAAAAGTGTTAAGGTAATAATATAAAGATATTTAATGTTGAATTTTTCCTGTATAATTTGGCTCCCGGTACTCTTAATCCTAGCACCGCCACTGGTTATACCTGTTTGTAGCTCACATACCAATACCAAGATGGGGGATGGTGCTGTCTCTTAAAGGACAACATGCATGCTGACCCCATCCAAGCCGTCCATGCTCGGCGATCAACGACCTAGATCTGTTTGGATCTAAACAGATCTGCACTGTCCATTACCGAACTGATCTGGGCCGTTGAGGGACAGCACGCCCCCAGGTCCCCAATACCAACGTGTGGTGGAGAAAGGTGTGTGCAGCGTGCTCTAGGAGCACTAAATAATGACTCTCATGGGATCGGGAGGGAAATGTTACACGTGGAAGCGAGTAAGTGGGGTGCGAAGGAGTCAAAGGAGATGCTTGAGTTTTGGGAACCTTTGGAGAGACGTTACACTAAACGACATTACTTCATTTTGTTTTCATTTGTAAATTAAGAATATGAGAAAATTGTTCTTCTGATTTATGCGAGCAGCAAGTGGTGGCTAGCTCATGCGGTAGAGCTATTGAATACCCCATATTATATTCCGGGATCGAGTCTCATTCCCCCCTCCCCTATGTAATAGATTAGGAATGACGAATGACAAAAAAAAAAAAAAGATTTATGCGAGCAACTTTAGTATAGTTTACTTCCTCCGTCCCAAATTGTTGGTCCTACTTTCAGATTCTAACTTTTTAAGAACAGTACAAAATAATACCTAAAATAGAAAGAAATACAAACTTTTCTTCGTTAACTTTTTAAATTGGCCAGTTATTTTGGAACAGCCACAAAAGGAAAGAAGAAGCAATAATTTGGGACGGAATGAGTATTTATTTTTCCTTTTCGGTGCGTGCAAGAACGGATCTAGAAATGTGTAGTAGTGGGAACACAAATTAATAAATTTATTCCGTACGTTTATAATTTCTTAAAATATTTTATTTTGGCCGATAAAATAACATATTGGTAACTATATATGTTAACTCGGTCTTATAATTAGAAAGGGGTGTGTTTGCACAACGAAATAGTGTGGAAATTTTGCACTCTAAGAAGTTGATCCGACAAATAACCACGTATTGACTAAGGAAAACTTTGAGTAATTTTACTAGAACACTATCATTAATTTAGGCTAAGTTTTCCGTTAGCTAAAATGAAAAATTCATAAAATCAAGTTGGTGATTTTAGCAAATGAGAAAATCAAACGCTAAAATCAACCCACTTTCCTTTGCTAAAATGGGTTGATTTTAGCACCTGATTTTCTCATTTGCTAAAATCAACTACTTAATTTTATGAGTTTCCCATTTTAGCAAGGGCTTATAGCCTGACGGTTATCTCCTGGTTCTCCACAAGTGAGATCAGGGTTCGAGCCTTGGCAGAGGCATTTGGGTTTATGGCTATGGATAGCTTCTAGACTCCTTCTGGACTAACTCACGAACTCTCTTGCTAACCCCCCACTAATGTATACCGAATGGCAAAAAAAAAAAATGAAAAACCGGGCCTTATTGGGTATATTAACTTATTTGAGTGCATTAATGTAATTTTGAGCCACGTGCCCCCATGAGACTCCATGAGGGTCCGTCTGTGCGCGTGTGGTACCAATCGTACTGCCATGTGGTGCATGACACTGTGTGATACGGGCAGCCGGCCGTCCATTGCAAAAATAAATGGCTTAGATTAAATCTGAGCCCCATGTAATTCCAAACCGTCCATTGCTCGAATTAAATCCGGGTTGTATATTTTTGTAATAGACGATCGGATCCCTGCACCACACAGTGCTGTGCACCATGTGCACAACAGGGACCCTTAATCCCGTACGATAGACGAACATGACGTAGGGATCTATTACGTACCCTGCCCCAACAATACAAAAACTTGATTAACATTTTACTGACGGATCCCGTTTCAATAACTTAAAAAGTCAAAAGCCATCTTATTGCGTTTTTGGAGACATGTCATCCCCTCACAATACATCAAATAAAAACTCATAAAAAGCCAACTCTTATTTCGAGCTCTCACATAAAAAAGCTAAAAAATCAAAAAACTAAAAAACCCAAGTTAGTAGCACACCCCCTCAATTTGACAATTACTATTTACTAGTGAAAGATGTATTCCAAATATTTTGTAGTTTTGCGATTCCAAGTTTATGCAAATGATTGATCGAATAGGTGTTAATCTTATTGAAATGGACTCAAATTGTAGTGGAGCAATTAGGAGTATAACCATAAAAGCCCTGTTCGTTTTCCAGTTTAGCTTTAGTTTAGTTTTAGTTTTAGTTTTGATGACATCATCTTCTCTCTCTATCTTTCTCCACTCATTATACCTCATGACATCATCAAAACTAAACTAAACTACCTAACCAAACACAGCCAAAATTATTGTTAATCTTACTTCAAAATCAATTACCATGAAAAATGAAAAATGGTTGTTCTGTCTAACTTTTTTTATTTACTATTCTAATTGTAAAGATTTTTGTCACTCTCTAAAAACCCCATTTCACTTTTCTTTTCTTTTTTGCTTTACAAAGATGACCATACGCACAATAAGTTGTCTGAGACAAACAATCTAAAACACAACTTGCAGGTTGCAGCATTCTCATCAGTTAATCTGGTTAAGAGTGTTGCTACAATACACGCCCCCAAAAAATTATTCCATATGAGATTCTGTGACTCAAAATATGAGATTTTATGGCTAAAGGTATGAAATGGCGTACCGTATACACCCTCATACGGGTAGTCAGAAAATCTCATAGAAGTTCACAAAATCTCATATTTAAGTTCACAAAATCTCATATGGTCAAATATGAGATTTTGTGGCACCTTATGGCCAGTCCACAATATCTCATATGACCAGTTACAAAATCTCATATAAGTCGCAAAATCTCATATTTGTGCCACAAAATCTCATATGGATCAAATATGAGATTTAGTGGCACCAAATATGAGATTTAGTGGCACATTATATGAGTGATGTCACATACATGTCACATCAATACATATATGAGACATGTCACATCAAATATATATATACACGATATGTTTCACATTTCCACTACAGGACAAAATCGTCATATGAGATTTTGAGGCCCTCTATATGAGATCGATTTTTTTTCATATGTGGAGCCACAAAATCTCATATTTGGGTGCATACCGTACGCAAATCTCATATTTGGAGCCATAAAATCTCATATTTTGAGTTACAAAATCTCATATTTTGAGTCACAAAATCTCATATTTTGAGTCACTAAATCTCATATAGAATAATCTCATATTTGAGCCACAAAATCTCATATTTTGAGTCACAAAATCTCATATGGAATAATCTCATATTTGAGCCACAAAATCTCATATTTTGAGTCACAAAATCTCATATGTATGGGTGTGTATTGTAACATTTCTTGTTAATCTGAGCTTACGTTTGATTCAAATAAAGTGACAAAACACGACGCGATGTTGAAATAGCAAGGAATCCTTTTTTTTTTTTTTTCTCTTAATATGCAACTTTCAGGGGGTCATGCCAAGAAAGTGACTGATAAGATAGATCCATGTGGGTGAATTAGGTAGCCAAAATTGAGACAAAAATCAACAAATCAAACGAACACACAAAATACAAAATTTAACTAATCATTAAGCCAACAAAGTCATTAGCTTCATCAATAACTAAAGGCAAGCAAAACTTCCTTTCATCAACCTTGTACAAGTGAAAAGGATGGTTACCTCCCTTTGCGGTTTCATAACTTCAAATCTCTCCTTTAAGTTAATCTTAAGCCAAGCTTTAATCCCACCAAAAACCAACCAACTCCCTCCAAAACCAACCATCATTTATCATTTTTATTTCCTTTTAATTTTTCTAGAATATTTTAATATGGAACTTAAGAAAAGTGAGAAAAAAATCTCCAAACAATAACGTGGATCTTAATTAATCCCAAATCTATGACTTGATTTTCTTAGATAATCTTTACTAATTCAGTAAATTAGTTTGAAAATACCAACCATCCACCAGCTTGGATGCTAGTAGCATTTATTTTCGCTATCTAATTTTACTAACTACTCAGGAAAAGAGGAGGGTTAATTATATCATTTCTAGGGCAGTGGCAG
The DNA here is from genome assembly GCA_036023075.1 of Gaultheria prostrata. Taxonomy (NCBI): domain Eukaryota; kingdom Viridiplantae; phylum Streptophyta; class Magnoliopsida; order Ericales; family Ericaceae; genus Gaultheria; species Gaultheria prostrata. Next base: position 32,210 of record JAXBDA010001442.1, on the reverse strand, counting down.
ACGCAGGATTTGTGTCTAGCAGGGGCCCGAATCATGTGTATTTTCATTTTCATAATAAAATATATATTTTATAAAGTATATATTGTTACTTTCGAGGTCCGTAAAAGAGACGATGTTGTGTGCATGTGCATAGCAACCGTTCAATTTTATGCACACAACCTAAAAAATGATTGATAACTTAAAATTTTAGGATTTTTTACCCTGCACATAGGAATTTTAAGATTTTTTTTTTCGCTCAATGGACTTGCAGGGGCCAATTCCATAGTATTTTTCTTAATTGGCATGAAAATTAGTATCTTATGTGAGGATACTTAAGAGTTGTGCAAGGTGTTGGGTCCCCCTTTGCACCCCTTGGGACCGCCCCGCCTAGGGCTACAAAGGAGCAGAGCCAACGGTCAAACCCGACGAGTTCAGAAATAGGTGGGCTCAAATTTGTTATTGTTTACGAAACGCGAGCTCAACTCGAACTCTAGTCCGCTATGAAATACTAAAATGTTATAAATGCATTTTCATGTTTGTGACCTACTTAAACTATAAGTTTCGACTAACTTGAACTTGGCTCGTTCGCGAAACAAGACTAAACTTGTAGCTCAAATTTTTTGAATTCACTTAACGAGTCAAGCTCAAGCGGAACTTTAGCCCGCGAGGTCTCAAGCTACTCGCAAACAGCTAGTCTCGCCTAGAGCTAGCCCTAATCATGTTCATAACCATTTTTGTTAACAATCTCACTCAATCATAAATACACATTCATGACCAAAGATTTCACTGGACCATGAAAATGTACATAAATATACATATCAGGCCACATATGTGATATTGATATGCACATGCAAGGTCTCATAAGAAACAAGTAAACCAAGAAGGACCACTTGATTTTCGAATGCTATTCTCTTGTTATAATCACCAAAAATGAAGCCCATTCCGTTGGCTTCATCAATGTGTTGAATTTCCTTTTCTGTTTTCTCAGCTAATCAAAGACAGACAAGGATTTTGAGGTCCAGCTTCATCACTCAATAATGCAGTCCCCCCACCATTGCATTTCGCGATTCATCAATAAAAATTTGCAAGCAATGGAACAATTACAATGTGGAACAATCGCGATTTTTTTGTGAAATTCTCGATATTGGCTATTAGAAACTGTTCATAAAAGTGTCCTGTAACGTCCGATATTGGCTTTTAGAAAACTGTTCGTACAAGTGTCCTGTTACGTCCAAAATCATAACAAGTATTGATATGACAACATAAACCAGAAAATGAAAACGAAAGAACTGCTTCCTTGTTAAGAAATTTAAAAAGTTTCAAGCTAAGTCCATAGCATCTCTTTAAAGGGTACAATTACACTGCTACATCAAAAATCACAAATATTATACGAAAACACAAAACAGAAAATGAAAATGATACGAATACGTATGCCGAGCCAAATCTACTTCCAAATACTCTCTATTAAGTATAAGAACATAAGTACTGTTTCATTGCCACTTAATTAACAGAATTCTTCAAACTAAGCACAGAGCCCCTCTTTCTAGGGCACCTACTGCATGTCTTTCTTTGTCTGTCACTACCCCCACCTCTTTCTTCTCTCTTTCTTGCTTTGTCTATATTCTACCTCAAAAGGGACCTACCCCTCTTTGTTTTTAGAGGCACTTAAGTCTCAGATTCACTTAGTTTTTTGCAACTTTACATGGGGCAACCCTAGAGGCTAAAGGAGTGTTGGCATCTTTTATCATGTTATTTCTGGTGCATTCCAGCACCTATTGTGCGGCCAATCTGTTTCTTTAGTATTAAGCTGCATAATTACTAACTAGCACTCTTGAGGGGATGAAGAATGATTATTGCTATTATAATAACTTAAAAACTTGGAATTCTATAAGCAGGGGCTGGGGCCACCCCAATTTCCTATTTTTGAGTATATTTTGCATATTTTTTTGTACATATTCTTAAAAAAAGTTATATACTTTCGAAAATAAGTAAAAAGTAAGAATAATTTTCAATTCAAGAATACTAAATTATACTCCGACTATAAGGGTGTTCCGGAATCCACTTCTGCTTTTTCTTGCCTGAGAAGTTGTGTCAGTGTGTTTGTCTCAGCTTCAACTTTTGCTTTGGATTAAATAATGACTTAAGAAAACGTGGAATTCTACTATGAAGAGTTAACTTTTATACCAAAATCTAAGTTCTGACAAAAGCTCATTTGAATTTGAGTGTAGGGTAAGTGGTTGTACTCGAAGGTTTCCAAGGAGATCTAGCTCGAGCTTATGCTAACCTAACAAACGAGCATGCTAACATCCTACCGACTGAAAGTAAATCTTCCATGAGAATTTTCGCGTTGCACTCTCACTGAATACAGTAATGGACAAACCAACATGAAGAGCGACTAATCAAGGAAATTTTTGTTTCCTAACACTCGCTGCACTACATTTGACAAAAAAACAGACACCAAAGAATGTTTTGATGCATTTTCAATTTGTAATTGTTGGATTCTAATGTGTACAGTGTTTTAAAAATCAGTCAAGTCGGCCGATTAGTCGACCCAAAATCGCTAGTTGGAGGTCCCCAACTTGATCAAAAAACGACTAGTCGGGCAAAAGTCAGTGATTAGTCAGCCAAAGACCGCTAGTCGGCAGCCGACCGGTCTGGGACCGACTAGCATTCTTTTAGAACCTTGAATGTGTAAATAGGAAACAAATTATTTGATATTTGAGGATATTGAAAATAATGAAAATTTGATATTGTAGATCCTAAGAATAAACCCTACGGTTATTGGCTTATTATATGATGTAAAGTTAAACCTACTTTCTCCAAATCTATTAACAGCAGGAATCTACTGAAACATGCATATTAACAGATAGGAAAATTAGCTAGAACTGCATGTGGGTCCTTGCTGACATCTTCTATTGTCAGAAAAAGGTCAATTTGTTGATTACTTAATTAGGAGGACATTCAGTTAAACCTAATTTTATTAACAAATGATGACAATTACATGTCTGATAGCGTCATCACTTAGATAATACTCCACATTTCCCCGCAGTGCACCAAATGCACTACTAAGTTATAACGCCCCTCGATGAGACCCTTCTGGATTTTATCATCATGACTTAGACTGTTAAGTATATAGAGTTTGTTACGCGTTTTTCCTGTCGTAAAATTAAGTTGATTGAATACCAGTGACCACATGGTTGAGAGAGATTTTTCATACAGTTCTATCGTCAATCAATTTAATAAAAAAACATGCAATCCGGTCAGGTGGCAGTTGATGTCTGATCAACTTCATTTTCAAAAGATTAAGGTGCGTAGCAATCTCTTTAAAATGGATGATTTGAATCATGATAACAATGCCTTCCATCGAGCTACACTACAACCCGTAATGCAGTACCAATGCACTACACAAACCCCTTGTTAAAGTGACAAAACACAACTAAGGTCCCAAGCTTAATTATGGCCCCCCACATTTTAAGTGGTTTTTAGGCTTAAGGGAATTGGTACATTTATGGCCCCATTACTTTTCCTTTTATAATTCTTCTTTCTCCAATGGCAACCCACAAAGGAAGAGTGTGATGGCAGGGAATAACAAAAGGGATCAGTTCCTTTTTCAAAATATTGATCATGTTTCATTGAATGATTAGGAGGGTAGAGGATGATCAAAAAGAGGTTAAGTACAAAGAGATGTAACTGGGTAAGATGTGGATTGATTGGATTTTCTTAGCTATCAGAAAAATGATTAATGAAAGAAAGGATAGGCAATTTGGTAATTGGTAATTATAGGAGAAAAGAACCAAAACAGGCAATGAAATTACCTTTTTTTTGCCGGACAATAAAATATTCATTAAGTTAGATTATTGCAAAAGGGTATCGATATTGTTCCAGCAGCTCAAACCCTGAACCTCCCAGCACCCAAGTATTGGTACACGACCAATTGAACTAGAAGCCCGGGTCGGCGATGAAAATTAACTTGAGGGAGAAGGAAATCTTAACAATCATGAAAAAAGTCAAATCAGTTAGGTGCAATTTATCATTGCACTTGCTTTAGTTGTGAGATGGTTACCAACTGGGAACTTTTATCAGGGGAAACATAGAGGGAAATCAAAGAAAGAAGGGAAATAAACAAAAGAAAGACTAGTTGATATGGCATGACCATTGTGGGGTTACCTAAAAGTAAAGGCATTGTCCTTATTTATATGGGCTTGTCATCTTCTTGTACTAGCTTACACATGATGCCCACTCCACCGCATGAGAAGCTGAGTGTGGCCTACATACTACTGTACTAGAATTAAGTATATACCTATCTTACACAGGTATACCTACATATGTACGCAAACTGCTAAGTGTCCCTTCAAATTTAGGGTGGCTGCTTACCTGAGTTGGGGCAAAAAAAGTCAAAATTTTATATAAATGTTTAGGATACCCTGTGAAGCATTGCAATAAATTGGGGAAAGGCTGCTCAAAACAATTTTAGAGTTCAATGGATGTGGTTGCATTTGTTTGAGTGGATAGAATTCAAAGGTAACACCGATGGGGCTGATTGAAGATGTCAATTTGTTCTAATATAAAATGTTTTTACATTTCTTAAAAATATTATAAATTGAAAGATATGAATAGTTCAAAATTATATCGAAATCCGACAGGACAAACAGTTTGGGACAGAGAGGAGTACATTAACATTCGCTAACATTCAGTCCATTTTCAGAACAAAACAGATTGAGAGAGCACTTCACAGTCTCTTAAATTTAACCAATTTTCATAACCTCAAAAGTTAATGATTGTCAATTTTCTAGCTTCGGCAATTCAATCGAAAATTGTATTTTCTTTTGCTGAAAATTGAACCAACATGCTCGAAATATGCAAATTAGGAAAATGCAGCAGTTAAGGAAAAGAGAAGCAGAAAACAGATCCTGAGATGATAGCGATAACCTAACAAAACAGAAGTAGCTAACCATTCATAATCAAGAAAAGCTATAATCCCATGCTACCCAATTTTCGAAATGAAAACATAACGAAAGGCAGAAAGGACATTGACATAATAATTAAAACCTCTTACGTACCAAAAGAAGTACATAGCACAGGTAGCTATATAACTTGGCAGTGTAACATGATAAAATACACAACATGGTTCAAGCATTATGTCAAACTACAGGAGCTATTACAATCTTAAGTTTCAAGCATATAAATTACAGTGGTAAAGGTTTTATATATAGGTTTAAGGAAATCCAGCTTGTTTTGGGTGCTCAGGAGGTGGTGAAGGCTGTGGGATATAAGGCATGAGTGGAGTACCGTGCTGGATAGGTCCCGGTTTTATGGAAGTCATCGAACTTGGAACCGGATCGATAGGCTCGTAGTCTTCCAGATTTACACTCCCTGCATTGCTCCTATCATCGCTTGAAGTGTGACCTATCTCCTGCAAGTTGAAAAGGATCAAAGATAACTTTATGAAAAAAACAGACCAATTTGAAGTGACAAAAGTAAACAAAACTTTGCTTGCGTTTCGGATAAATTTCAATTCAGGTAAAAAAAGGAAATCTGAATCGTAGCCTCTCATTTCTCCGATGTTATGGTAAAACCATTTTTTCTATACTTTAGCCAGAGGTCTCAAAACTCTTTCCCCAACGGTGTGCTAAACCTGGATGCCATCAATGTAGCATGGACACGGGACACGGTAATTCTGAAAAAAGGGACACGGACACGGCGGGAGACACGGCAATATATATATGTTAAAAAAAAATTAAAAAAATAAAACTTTAAAGATTAATAATTACAGTTTCACCCCAAATTTTTGAAAAAAATAACAATTTGACCTATCGTGTCCCCCACGTGTCCCTGCCGTGTCCCCTACAAAAAATTCAAAAAATTTTGGGGACACGCCCCGTACTTGTCCCGCCTTGTCCCCGTGTCCGACACTCCGATACAGCGACCTCTAGAAGTGTCGGTGCTTCATAACCATCATGTATCGTGCCCAATTTGAGGCCTGGTTTACCTGAAGCTAAAAATTTAGAAATACACTAACCTCTATCACACTCATTCAAATTGCTCAAATATACCACATATTTGACGTACAATGTTACAAGAAAACAAAAATAATACCTAGTAGCTAGTACACAATTGGAGCAATATTTCGATGATAAATTTTGCTCTATTGAATGCAATATTATAGCAATTGCTCCCTAAACAGAAACCCAACCATCAGAGACGTTCACCCTACTAATGTACATTTTGTACAAAATGGACTTCCAATTCTCAAAATATCCAGAGTCAATTGTGTGTACCTTTAGCTTTCTACTGCCCGTCATAGTCATAGCTGCCATATCACCCTCATGGCGAGTTGAAGCCATATCTGGTTCATTTCAAGATAATATATTACCAAACAATATTTTATTGAGAGAAACAGAGAAACATATCACGTTTGGCACTCCCAACCAGATTAATCTTTGAAAATTCAATCAACAACCAAAAGATGAACAACGTGATAAATCTGAAGTCTATAATGTAAAATCTACTATGAGGGAGAGGCCATAACAGTCACAAACCGAAGCATTGGAATTACTGAACTTTGCAGAACGTATATGAAAAGCCTTCAGTTTTTCTCTTGCCAGATTGTTTTGAAGATGCCATGTCGTGACTCAAACTAAATGCATGATCTAAGCAATTCTGTAGGCATTAACTCAGATGTTTGCCACTAAATGATCGTACTGACAGTTGAACACCATTGGCTCAGTTCACCAAAAGAGAAAGCACAACACATTGTTTGGTTTTAGCCGATCCTATCATTCAACGTAGATTTACTTGGAAATCAGCTTGATCATCCAAAATGGAAACATCCATCGAGGTCTTGCCAACACCATGATATAATTAATCAGTCCACCCACATATAGAAGTGTGGAAGTAAAGAGAAATAACGGGACTCAAACCGACGACTATCTATAGTGGAGCACTCCGCATTAAGTAAAGCTAGTAAGTTTTTACTTTCTCAGATTTAAATGGCATTCTATAATGTGATATTAAGCTTTCATGGTACAAAAGGGGATACAGTACATGAGCAGTAGATAAGAAGTCCAACTGCTCATCTAATGCTATATGCATACATTATCTTCACAAAGAAAATTGCCTTTCTTGTTTAAGGAATGTAAGTGGCTTTGTTCATTAATTTTGTATAGGAAACATAAGCTGTTGAGGGTTAGTAAATTCAGAATTGAAAAAAGTGTGTACCTAACCGACACAAAACCACAGACACTTCTCACGAAGGGTGAGGCACAGTGCCAGATCGAGAAATTTAACATGGGGGATCTATGCTAAAAATAAAAAATTTAAAACGAAAACATCAAATACCTAGACAAATTATAACCAAAACTCAACTAATCCCTTTAGTACATACTATTGACCGTCCACAAACTTAATCCACCCATCCGATACACCCATAATCATATTGGTTGAAGAAACAAAAAGGCCCAACAAGTAACAATCACAAAAACTAAGTTTGCAATATAGTGTAGTCAGTAGATTTCAACAGAAAATTGAGCATTTCAAAAGCCTAACCTTACATTAAGTTCACATCAAGAATACCATGTAATCGAAAGAAATCAAATGACCTATTGTTTTCCCTTCAAAAATACTAGGTGGCATTACATGATATGAAGGGGACACTGGCATAATTCTCTAGCGTAAAATAAGATATGCACCCTAGTCATCCTTTGGGGCACTAGTGAAGTTACTAGAAAAAGAAGTGGGCCATGTGAAGCCCTAGTTGGCCTAGCGGCCATAAGTGCTAGTTGGTCTGACAGACGTGTAGCACTAGCTCAAGTCGATTGAGCAGCATCGAAATCCTTAACAGTAATCAAATTAGCAGAGTCATATACAAAATTTTGTTTATCTACTAGTATTTAGATTGTAATTGGGGATTTGGGAATCCACTAGCAATAGTAATCCACGGTCAAGAGTGTCCAGACCAGCTTACTCGCATCTCGAGTAATCTCCTTTCCTAGTTTGGTCAAAAATAGGCCAGGCGTAAATACGAGATTTGCAAGAAATTACTTTCTTGCAGGCTAACCCCCAACCAAGGGCTTGTAGCCTAGCTGTTATTTTCTGATTCTCCCACAAGTGAGATCAGGGTTCGAGCCTCAACAGAGGCATTTGGGGTTTAGGGCTATGCAGGGACGGAACTAGGATTTCATCTACGAGGGGGCTGGATGAAAACGAGATTTTAAAATTTCAAAGTTTAATAATCTATACTTTGAAATGTCCAAATAATGCCCATAACAAAACACAAAGTCTATGTCTCTTTTTTCATCAGCAAGTAAAAGATAAATTATGGGGAAAATAGAAGAAGGTACAAACCTAAACTTCGAGAGGAAACACCAAGATAGAACCTCAACTAGAGCATAGAACCTCAAAACGTGGGTTTTACTAATAAATTATAGCCTATATTTCAGAAACCTTTATTTTTTATTGGGGGAGGGGAGGCCCACCTATAGTAATATAAAAAAAAATTACCTAAGATAATTGGTGGGAATTTGGAAGGGGGGGGGCATAACACCTTCAGCCTTCCGTCTCTGGGGCTATGAATAGCTTCTAGACCCCTCTGGACTAACTTCCTAACTTCCCCGCTAACCCCAAGAATCGAACCTGATCAATTGTGTGGACAACTTTATTTGAAAGGCAACTCTCAATCGAGCAATGAGCAAAACCCACCAACCAGCCAGAACTATAAACTAACTAAACCATTATAACCCAAATGAAGCACTATCACAAGAAAGGCAACTCTGAAAAAAAAAAAAGTACCACAATCAAACACCCAAGTATCCTTAGAGTGTGGAATGAAACTTTTTTCTTACTCACAGAAAACAAAGAGCCATAGAAGTTTACCAGGAACAGAGGAGGTGCTCCCACCAATGGACAAACAAAGCAACACCAAAGCTGTCCCAGCCACCCAGAACACAAAACCCTTCGTAATCCCCATAATATAATCGACAACCAAACTAAACTTCAATCCACCCAAAGAACAGATCTGTGACCTTTACAACCTAACAAAATTCCCCTTAAATAACTCAACCCATTTCAGATTTTCCTCAGGAAAACAATATAAAAAAGGAGAAAGAAATCACCGGCCTTTCGTCACACCTAGATTTTAGAACGCCAAAGTCGACCGGAAAATCTGGAGACAGCCCATACCAGAAATAAAACAAAGAGTATATTTTGATAGACAGATGAAAAGTTTTGGGGATTTTTTGTTTTTTTAAGTGTTGGATTGCTGTGTTTACAATGAGGATATAGGTTTTAATGGGTTTTTGTTTTGTGTAGCAGAAACAGTGGGGAATGTAGCGAATTGAATGCAGGAGTTGTGGGGAAAAGAGAGCCCTTCTGAACGTGGGGCAGGCTAGGAGGAGACTTGTGTTTTTGGGCACGACACCACTCCTTTTACCGGTTTTATAATTTTTAAAACTTGGCGGTAAAATGAGAAAATAAAACTATTTCTTGTCAAAAATTATAATTTATTTTTGGAAATCGGTAGTATTCATAACCAAAAAGTGCATTGGACCCATTCTGAACAACAACAAGAAAAGCAACAACAAAAATCAAACAAAATAAAAATCCATCAAAACTAAACAGTCGCAGTGTTTAGACCATCAATCCGCTTGTGAATGTTGTTGTAGGAAGTAGGTCATAATATCATGACCACTGAAGCACAATGCCCCTTCATCCTACTGCAGTCGCTGCTGTCAAATGCTACCACTACTGCGGCTAGAAAACCCTCAGACCCGTCGCTAAGGCTGATCAGATCCGAGGGCCAAATAACCTAGATTAGAAAACTAAACCTAGGTAATTTAGTTTTTTAAGATTTGACAAAGAGAGTGAGGTATGTGCTCTTGTCATTAAGCTCGTAACTCCGGAAGATATCAGTTTGAAAATTTTGTAGGTGCTTTCAACTTTTATGAGGGAGTCTATACCGGACTTTGCCCTGTATACCGGACTTTGCCCTGTATGGAATCTATGGATAATTTCGCGATTCAATACTTGCCATTAGTTTTTCGTACTATATCTTTTTTCATCTTATTCGGCCTTTTTTCCTATTGTCTTAGTATTACTAGGTCCATTGGGTTGGCTTGACTTGATCATTAAACTGAGTTATTTTGATTATTCAGGTTTACTCACCCATTGGGCTTGCTTTACGTTCAAAACCAAATAGGAGTATAAAAATAACAACATAGCCCATTTAGTCCTTAATTATTGAAGTATGACTGAGGATGATTGGAGATCTACGGATCTAAATTTTGGCAATATACATAAAGTGACTATTCTCAAAATACCACTAAGACAATGGCCTCCCTAAACCTCCAAGAATCAAGGAGTTACAAGGATATTTTGTTGCAGAACCATGCCCCCAAATGAAAGCAGAAAGGCATCAGAGAGGGTAGGCCTAAAGATCCAACTCAATTTTTGTGCTCATTATCATACCTCCTTCATTCATGGTCCAGAGCATCTGACTATAAGTCTAGTGGGAGAGTCCCAGATAGAAGAAACAATGTTCTAGTTATTTGTGGCTCATTATATGTTTTTTTTTGTGGCTTGTTTTAATTTTGGGCTTACGGTATATCCTTTACTAATTTTGTGGCTCATTTTATGGATTTTGACATGGTTTATTTTATGAATTTGTGTGGTGTTGTTTACAAATTTTCCTGGTTTTGCTTATGAATTTGGTAGTAAAAAAAAAAAAAAAAGACGGTGCAAGCTCAAGTGTTGTTTACGAATTTTTGTGGCGGCCTTTAAGAGTTTTTGTGATGTTATTTATGAACGTACATAAAAAAAAATAGTGTATAACGGACATCAATTATTGAGATTTTATGGTAATTTACGAATTTTTGGGGATTAAAATATAAAAGTGTGTACATCAATTTTTAGGGGCTTTTAGCCTGCTTGTCTGAATTTCTTACCTTCTTGGATAGTTTAATCTCGAATAACAGAAGGGTTTGCATTGCTAAATAATTTGAAGACGCAAATGTTCCATAATGCCAAAAAAACAAAAAAAAACAAAAAACAAAAAAGATGTAACCTCCAGTGTTTGCTGCAGGTTGAAACTTCGGCAAACTCAGCTGCTAGCGAACCTTTCTAATGTAGCTCGAGGCCGCTTGAGCCTCTCTTTTGCTCGAAAATCGGTGGCAATTTCTTGTGGCTAGACCGCATGAGCCTCTCTTGTGAATTCTTTTGTCTCGATGTGGATGACTTGGTTTTAACCGGGCCGATAAGGAGATTAGCCGAGATGCGCGTAAACTGACCACTAATCACCAGACCCAAAATTGGGGCGTTTTGATTGGCTTTTGTTTTGGAGCATTGGTGTAAGTTTATTTTTTGGGGGCGTGTTTTCTTGTTGGGGGTGGTTGGCTTCTTGCCAGCATTAGGTTGTGTTTTCCCTTTTGGTTCCTAGTAGCAGGTGTCCTTTGGTGTAAGGGTAGTATTCTTTGTGGATCTGCCATTTCTTCATCTTGATGCCTCGTTGCTTTAATCCTTTTAATCTTTGTAATTCGTTTTCAAGGGTTAATAAATTTTTTTCTGTTCAAAAAAAAAATCACCAGACGCAAAAAAAAAAAAAACATTTTTCCATTTTTTATGCAAAAGTATGATAAAAATGTAAGAATTGGCCGGCAAAGTGAAGCTTCAATAAAAATTTCATTTCCTTCTCATTGTGCCAACAAAATGGACTTCATCCCTATTATGAAATATAATTATTAATGTATGATGAACTTAATTTTTTATAAAAATATTTTACTTGCCGCGTTTAACAAGAAGTAGAGGGTGTTTAGCCGCCTCCTTATTGCATTTTCACCTTCTCATTTTCTCCTTTTGGGTGTTTGGGGGAGAACACCCAAATCTCATTCTCAAAAAATTAATTCTCGATTTTGAACAATTCAGGCAAGAAGCTAAAAAAGGTTGGAGGCTACTTTTCCATTTCTACTTCTCATACTCCTGTTGCAAAATGTATTCTGTATATTTCTCCCAAATACTTCTCTTAAATTCAAAACACATTCTGACCTTAATCTAAAAGGTCTTAAAATTTAAAAATAAAAACCTTAAAAGTAAGCTCTCAAACACCCCATAAACAATTCTAATATATTTCTAAACTGGGGATGAAGGCCAATTTGGGATCGCCATATGCCCTACGGTGCACAACAGGTCCCACAGTCCAAATGCACGGAATCTAGTACTATGAGCCAACTCTAGGTCCTAGCTCAATCCTTTTTCTCAAGATTGTCCCATAAAAAAAGACTTCCAAAACACGATATCGGCTTTGTTCACTTCGGGTTTTAAACCACCTCATCTCTCTCACCACGGCTTTCAGTTACAGCCTAAATTGGCCCCATTTTATTTCGAATATACACTAGGAACCGGCCATCTCAGGGATTATTAGCCATGGGAAGGAGTGCAAACAAGCCGAACCGAATAGAGCTTTGCGTTGTTTGAGCTCAGGTCATTTGCTAGACTAGACCAAAATTGAAGCTCGAGCTCGGCTCGTTCGTAAATGAACCAAGCCCCTTAAAGAGTCAAGCCTAGTTAATATACTGAACGATCCTTTATAAACGAGCCGAGCTTTTTTGAGCCGATTCAAATTTTAGAGTGTTAAGCTTGGCTCATCTAGTAACTGAACCTATAACTTGAGCAGAGCAAAGTCTTAACGAGTTCATAAAGAGTATTTTAGTTCGCTTGCAGCCCTAGTCCTAGGAATCCGGCTTAGGATTTATTGTTTTTGCTTATTTATATTTTTGTTCCACTGGACCAAAAAAAAATCACTAGTGTGAAAACTTTATATCCAACCCAAAAGCTTGAACTATCACTAGCATTATATTAAATGATCACCCATTCTATTCCCAGGCAATGTGAAATTGTATTCCTAAGCATCCCCCTTTTGCGTTCAGCTGCATTTGAGGTCGTGTGTAGCCGCTTTTGGGGATCTATTATGATGCAGTCTTTCTTGTGGGTCTGTCATCATGGGGTGTGGATTATTATTCTGTTTCATTTGTAGAGTAGAATGGATTCCGCTATGATACCATGTGCAAATTTTATATCAACCCAAAGGTTAGGCTATTAGCTTGAGATGTCCCAACATTTTATTAAGTGGTCACCAATTTCATTCTGAAGCAATACGATTTGTATTCCTTAGGGGGGCGTTTGGTAACTTTTTTGTTTCCTGTTTTTTGTTTTTGGTTTCAAGTTTTTTCAAAACTAAAAACAAAAATGTGTTTGGCAATTTGTTTATGTTTTGTGTTTATTAAAAACGTTTTCAAAATTTATGAAAATTTTCAGAACACAGATGAGGTGATTTGTCTTGTCTTTAAAACAGGGTTGTTTAAAAACAAAAAACAAAAAATAGAAATTTTATTACCAAACATTTGTTTTTGTTTCTATAAACAATGAACATGATTCTACTTGTAGTTTTTTAAAAACACAAAAATATAAACATTACCAAACGTCCCCTTTAACAATTGGCAGACATTTCTTTGAGGTTTTATCTAGTCTGGACATAAGTGATCCTACCTACCTAGTATGGCAATCTACCCTACGAAAACTACCCAAAAGCCAACCCTCTCAAACATTCATAATTGACCAAAATGGATCAACTGGACTAATCTATGCCCCATGTCCACTCTCCCCTGTCATCAGAGAGGTTAGAGCAACGGATAAGAACATGTAGCAGGTATGGCATCGTGGAATATATTACAGCCAAAGTCAAGGCTATGTTCTCTGATACAGGTACATATGGAATAACTGACTTCTATCCAAATATTATAGAATTCAAAGCAAGCAAACTCTGAACAAACAAAGGCTGTTAATTCAGTTATGGAATAGAAGACTCCGGCCCTTTTCTTTGTATAGAAAATGAAAGTGCAAGTATGGTACCTCGTCATCTCAGTCAGAGAATATTGCCTTCTCACGCTACAGTACTATCTGTAGAGCACCGCACCCATATCGAGACCAAAGATAAGATCCCACCATGGTACACGTGTGGGTGGTGTTAGGATTATGTTTAACCCCAATAAAGGACTATGGTGACTTGTTTAAGTTATATATTACATTTTCATCTTGGTCTAATTGTAGGATCCTATATATTTTCATTTTTTTTTCTTCTCACACGCATGATGCATTAGACGATTCCGAATACATCTGTGTCCACAAATCTATGCACACATCTGTTCATACAAAATGCAAAGCCAAAGACAGGACCACAACACCAACAAACTTACCCAGAACACGGAGCTGAATGAAAACAGCAAAATTATACTAGATGGTAGGTTCAGTAGGAAATCGAAGTAACCACTTCATGCAAGAGCTTCTCTATTGTTATTCTCTTCACAGCAAAATGAAAGATTGTAAAGCACAAAAACGGAATAAAAGTTCAACCATGGTTAATTATCAGAAGTTGCGCGAAAGATAAGGAATGCGCCCGGCCCAATCGGAGATGCTCCAAAATTGTTTGTTCTTGGTACCGGAACCAACTAGCTTTGTTTCATTTCTATTCAGCATATCCCATAGTACTTGGACATCCTTGTACTCGCAAGTCCTCACTTCTTGCTGAAGATTCACTAGTCCTGCAGAAATGTTTGATTGGTCGAATTACATACGAAATTCGATTACTTGTGACTTGTGAGATCTTATTTACGACAAGACAATCGTTTACACGAAAGAAAGCAATGCCAAATTGTCATTGGTACACAAAATAACGTCGAAGCTATAAAAAAAAAATTGGCAATTCGATACAAAAGCCGTGTTACAGATGTTCGAATACAAATTCTAACCCAAGATCCATTTTTGATCGAATTATCAGCAGTGTTACAGAGATCAGGCAGACAGGCAAACTTGCACAAATTAACTTAGATCTCAAACTTGTGAAGGAAAGAAAGGAAGGAAAAAAATATGCAAAATAGAAAAGACAATAGAAAGTCTAAAAATTCGTAAAAAAAAGTTACTTTCTAGTATTCGATTGGTATTTTCCTCCAAAAGAATGAATATGGAAAGCTAATCTTATTTGTCTTTCATTTTTACTTCAATTGGACAATTCCCAGATCCGAATTCTTCGCAGTAAGAAAAACTGTAGTAAGAAAATCCATGCTTACCAGTTTTGCGAATCCCAACACCCTTGGCGACAACGATCCAAATTTTTCGCAGAGGAACCACCATCTTGCGCCACCACCCCATCTACCACCACCTGCCTTCGCTCCGGCTTCAGACCCTGAGCAATGGAATCATAGGGTAAAGCGACCATGGTATCGAACGTGGGTTTTTTGAGTTTTTCGTGAAAGAACTTCGTGATTCGAATTGTTAAACTGCGGAAAACTTATTGTTGGGAACATGTGTGAAAAGATTGAATCTCACATTCACATAGGATAAATAGAAAAAGTATTTGACCTTATTGTACAATATATATGAGTCATCCAATGTATATTAAGTTCAAGTTATGTGTGGACTCGTGGATAATTCCCCAACGAATTGCGTCTACACACAGACTCGTAGCAACTATGAACCTTTTTCGTTTCTTTGGCTTATTTCCATTTACGTTTTGAATTTTCTCTACTCGAGACTATGCTTATGACAAAATATCAATACGAAATTAAGAAAATAAAGGTTCGTAAGAAATTCATAGTTCGCATCTCGTATCACCAGGTACTAATTCATAATTCGAATCGTTAATCAAAAAAAAAAAAAAAACGTATAATTCGAATCATTTAAACCCGAAAAAAGAGAGTCAATACTAGCTTAATGTCGTTTACAATTTTGAATTTTCTCTACTTCAGATGAACATCATAACAAAATCTTAACCCAAAATTACAGAGAATTAAAAAGATCAACAGAAATAAGAAGAAACAATGGCATAAAATAAAAGTTCGTCCGAATGTTTATTTGTTGTGCATTGCACAGAGAGAAAGAAAGAGAGACCTGGAGGAGCAGAGAGCAACGAACTTGGCGGGCGGCGGCGGTGGTTTCTTCCCTCTCTAAAACCGTTCTCCGCCGCTGTGTTGCAGACTTGCAGTGAAATGAATTGATCGATTGATGGTTTGGCGAAAATCCCCAATCTTTTTTCTACTAAAGGCAAAAAAATCATTCAATCATTCGAGTGATTCAAGGATGCCATGTGTCATTTTTCCACTGTTTGGGACAGTGTCCAGGTCCACTGTTCGTTTATCTCGTTGATTTCTTTGGATCGTGATCTTCGGTTGGTTTGTTGAGGATTCCTTTTCAAGTACTTGCGTTGCCACGATGGGTAGAAACGATTGGCCTAAAAGTTGCGAGTGTGTTCTCTCCCCCCATGTGGGAAAAAAATTCCAATGCCGAGCGGATACCACATGACATCCCTTCGCGCACATCTGACAAACTAAAAATGCAACGGACAGCTCGAATTGAAAGTGTCGGATGAATATAAAAAAAAAATGTATTTTAATCCGAATCATTCATTACAATTTTCTTCCGGCCGAATGTGCGCGAATAAATACCACCACGTCAGTCATATCCGCACTTAAAAATTCCTCCCCATGTGGACGTATCATTCGATGTCGAAAAGTTAGGATCCTACACTCTTCCCTACACTCTTCCATGTGGAGGTATCATTCGATTTTTATTCTCGGTGGGCCTAACGTGTCTCCTTTTTTTCCTTTTATTTATATTTTTCTTTTAAAACCACACCCACATGGCCACATGAGTGACACAGACATGATTGCTAAATATTATCTACTTTCCCCAAGTTTCTATAATGCCGTGCACTTGTAGTTTGAAACTTTCATGACTATCCTTTATGTAATATGTTGGATCGGTGACTTTGCATTCTCGATTTTACTAATAGTAGTGAGTCCATTGATTTTGAATCATAATCAATGGGCTCGCTGCTTTTTAGTAAAAGGGTGAATGAAATGTCACCGATCAAACATATTACATAATTAAAGGATAGTGATGACACAGTTTTCTGCGTTGCTCGACGTAGCACCTGCAAAACAGAGTTGAGCTATGGGCACCGGTGGTGTCAGCCAACCGGCCTCCGATTCCTAAGTCAGTAAATCTCGCGTGGCAAGTGTAGGTATTGTTCAAGTATGGAAGACTAGAACAACGTACTTTCGCTCAATTACTTGGAGTCGTTTATATAGGCTAACGGAGCGATTGAGTCCTTGTAGGACTTGAACTCTCTCCAGTGCTTATCTTATTAACGTCTTTAGCCTATTGGAAGCCTCTCATTCCCGAACGGAATAAGACTCCTAATGTCTCTAGGAGTCTTACAGATAAGTCACCGGACCCTGCGGGTTTTATCTTGATCTTGTAGAGGGAAGAGTTTGGATCTCAAACGGACTTCTAGACCCCTTGGGGCCGTCCCCCTGTTAGGACGAGCCGTCCTCGTCCTCCCAATAGTTCAGATCTGGCAGTCTGAGCTGCCCTTCATAGCCGAGCTAGGCCTGCTGGTTTCGGTGGTGCACCTTTACTCCCCAGTCCTTGGGATGTTTACCAAGCTTCCCACTATTTTCCCTTTCTGCCCGAGCTCTCCATGCTGGGCTGGGCTTGTCGAGGGCGAGCTGACCTTGTGATCGATTTATCTTTATCAGATAGTCATGAAAGTTTCGAAATTACAACTGCACGGCAATAAAGAAACTTGGTAAAATGTAGAGAAATTTCGAAAAATAAGTCTCTTTCCTTGTTCTTTTGAGAAGAAAAATGGCACAAAGTAAGAAAATCAAAGAAATAAGTACAGTGGGATTTTCTCTTCTTTTTTGTTTTAAACGGGACAGTGAAATTTTATCGGCAATTCTTTTCTATCCTCTTCTCTCTCCGTCTCCAAAACCGATCACCCCCGCCTAGAAGGGGTGGGCTCTGGTGACCGTGAAATTGAAGGGTGGCCAAAATCCCCCAAAAGCTAGCATAGTACTCCCTCCGTCTCAAAATATTTGGCACACATCCAATATTCACACCTCTCGAAAAATCATCTATATTTTTTAAGATATAATAAATTATATATGCAATATGGATCTTATTTGATAGATTTTGCTTAGTTTTATTAAATAAAAATTTTCAAATCGTAAAATGTAGTAGAAAACTATAAATTACAAAATAATACTCCCTCCGTCCCAATTTGTTTGCTCACTACGAAACTACGTGCAATTTTCAAACTAAAAAATAATGTACTTGCAAAAATAATTTTCTAATCAATATGGATCTTGTTTGATAGATCTCATTGAAAACTTTAATACAGTGCAAAAAAAATTCAAAAATTATTTTGATAAATACATTAATTTTTAGTTTGAAAATTGCACGTAGTTTCGTAGTAAGCAAACAAATTGGGACAGAGAGAGTAATGATTTTTTGAGAGGGGTGAATAGTATTTTTGGTCAAACATTTTGGGACAGAGGGAGTATATAATTATTGACAGAATTGAGATTGTCCGGTTTATAAACCAAATTTAGTTTATTTATCGATATCTGATTAAGTTGATTTTTTTTACGTAAATACACTAGTCTTCGTGCCCTACAAGATGAATTGTTCATATTACCACAATGAATGCATGGTGGGGCCTGCAAGTGGCGGTGTTCGGACAGAAATTACTATATATATGTTTAGAAAAAGTTCTGAATTTTTTCAACCTTATTTCCGTGAAAGCTTGTTCGCTTATCTACTATTTTAGTCCATATAGTTATAGGAGAATTTTAATTTAGTCCTCAAAGTTTTAACTGAGTCGTCTTCAAATTAAGAATTACTCAAGTTTCAATTTAGTCCTCAAAAAAGTTTATTGAATCGATTTAGCCCTTGAAGCATTCAACATGTATCGATTGAATCCTCTGCACAAAATATCTCCCAAATTGCAAATTACAACCACAAGGACAAAATTTCTATCCAATAGTATAAAAACTTGCTATTATTCTTAATAATCTTATATTAGGTTCCCTTATGGTATTAAAGTCTAGCTTTCAATTTGACCACTAAATATTTATGGGCATAAAAAATTTTGAAGAATCACAATCAGATAGTTTAACTACTAGCATTTCTTCTAAAATCATAATTGAAAAAAATAATACTTTAATAAGATTAGAGCCTACCGAAAAGATAAAATATAAAATAACTAAAAAACGAAATGAGGCATATAATTGTGGATAAAGAAAAACAAATAAGTAGAAATCAAATCAGCACATATACATACTCTATCTTACTCAACAAAGGAAATCACACCTCTACGCACAAACAACATACGAAGAACAATCAAGCAAACATGTACTCAAAAAATAATTACTCCATCCGCCTCAAAATGATACTCCAATTCACAAAATGATAAATTACAAATAATGCATTTTTTTCAAGAATATTCAAATGTTATTTACTACTAATTTACTAGATATTGAGCTTTTTTAATTCATTGAATTTGAACCTTTTTTTTCAAAAAGTTATATTATTTTTAAGATATCATTTTGCGGATCGGACTATAATTTTGGAACGGATGGTGTATATTATCCAAACCCAATAACTATGGTTACTTTTCAAAATTTTTTTTTAAGTTGAGACCATCATTGTGAAATTTTTGAAACCAAAACGGAGGGGAGAAAACGACACAAGTTAGAAGACAAAATTGGCGAAAAGCAAAAGTCCGTCGTAATGTTATGGAAAAGATTTTGAGTACGGGGAGGGTACCGCGTGGTACCCTTGTGGCACGTCCGAATTATCCAAAAATATAACCGATGGGCTAGATGTGACGCACGGTACCACATCAACCCTATTTACACCCAAAATCTTCTCTTTGTTGCATTGCACCCAAAACGAGGGGGAAAGAGAGAGGGAGAGACCTGAAGGAGCAGAGAGCAACGAATCGGCCGCCATAGCAGTTTCTCTCTCTGGAACTGTTTTCCTCCGCCTAGAGAAGGAGGCGGTGGTCGGCCAAAATATAGAGCAATCTTATGAAGCAATCCTCGAGTCATGTAATGCCACGTGTCAGTTGTAGCCTCGTCGTCCGAGTCCCATGCTCGTTTGTTTCTCGTTGATATGGACGTGATCTTCGGTTTGTTGAGGATTCCTCTAACTTCCATGGCCATGTGGCGGGACAAAGATTGGTCTTTTCTTCACCACATTTTGCGGAGACTCAGGATTAAAGTATAGTAGTCATATAAATGTGTGATGAGGAAGGATATTGGGCTGTGGCGGTGCCTTGCAAATACTAGAATACTTATAATATATTCGATTTAATTCTTGGGGGTCCTCTCGTATGTTTCTTTCTTGAAATTTTTTTGCGTGCCGGGTGGGTACCGCACGATGCGAGTTGTCCAAATGAATTTTGGACGGCCCAGATTGATTCCCTCTCTCTCCTCTCACCCGACCAGTCTCTTCCCGTCGGATCGCACTGTGAACAGTTGAGATAGCCGAGCGGGTACCACATGTACCATACCCACCGGGCACTGAAATATTTCTCTTCTTTCTTGTTTTATTTTTGCCTCGATGAAAAGTGAGGAAAAACGGTTGGAGAAATTATCAATCATGGATATTTTTTTAGGACTTGGCTGCAATTTTTTCAAGCTCATCCCGAGTCTATTTCATTGAGACTTTAAATCGTTCAGAGTTTGTAAAACTCGTTAAGAATGTTAAACGGTGGAAAAAAATCATGTTAAACGAATATGATAAATACTTGGTCGCGCGAAAACAGGGAAAAGGTATGTTGTTTAATGTTTTATTTTGTCCCACGGAAAATATGGAAAGTTGATTTCATCGACTTAAATCATTCAATTTGTAGAACTCGTTAAGATTGTTAAAACATGGAAAAAGTCATGCAGAATGAATCCGATGAATAAACACTTGTGGTGGGGAAAACATGGAAAAAAAGTCGTGTTGCTTTTTGAGATCCAAATTCTTCAGGTACGAACCACCATCTTTTTTCGGAAAATTAAGTGTCTGAGCCAACTAACGTAACACCCCATTGGTATTGCAAAAAAACCACCACCACCACCACCTGCCGCCATTGCTGCTCCAGACCCAGAGCAATTGAATCATCAGAACATGAAGCGACCATGATATCGAGAGGTTCCTCTATTGATTTATTCAACTTTTCGGGGAAAAGAAATCCATAATTCGAATCACAGTAAAATTAAAAATATATAATCTTAATTTAGAAAAAGTTCCAAACTGTGAGCCTTATTGTCATGGAAAGTTTATTTGGTTGAGAAATCGGCCTAACTAGAACACACACAATGCACAAATAACAATGAAATGAACGTAAACAAAGAAAAAAATGAAACAATTAGCGGAATGACAAGCCAACGCCGAATGAGCCAACACAGTCAATAATTTTCGTGTACTTGTCAACCTTTTTTCAGTTGAGACGATCATCGAGAGAATTTCGAACCAAAATTAGAGGGAAAAATAGACAAAAACTAGAAGAAAAGATGGCAAAAAAACAAAAGTCCGTCACCGCAGCCTAGAGGAGAGAGAGGGAGACCTGAAGGAGCAAAGAGTAACAGACTCTTTGTTTCTCTCTCTAAAATCGTTGTTGTCGCCTGGAGGGGGTGGGATCTGGTGACTATGAAATTGATGGGTTGGCCAAAATACGGTAAATACCCAATCTAGAGAGGCTATTAGAGATGCTCTTGAGGTGTTACCAAATTCGGGACGTAAGTACTTATTGTCGCATATTATTGTACACCAAATATATCACAAATCTTGAAAGATATTACAAGGGATATTGAATTGAACATTACAAATTACTACAAGCAATTAACTTTGCAAGTTTATTCAGTACAAACAACAATCCCAAATAAACTTTTTAGGGTACCTTAATCACATCACACAGTGAGAGGTATGCTGCTTATTTCCAAAGAAATCCACGCGAGGGGCACACGAGATTATCCACAACAATATAGTAGGATGAGGTAAGGAAAACCTCAACAAGATGAAACCATACCCTTCGCCAATACGGATTTATGAACAAAATCGCCACAATTGCCAAGACCACAGTTATGTAAGACCCTGCAAAGCTCATATAGAACACATCCATGTCCATGAAACGACAATCCTCTTCACTACCATTAATACCGGCTATTGGCATCGATGGAGGTGAATAAGCCGCATTGCACATCCTTGGCAGTGGTTCTCCGCAAAGAAGTGGATTTCCAACGTAGCTATTCGATTCAAAAGTTCTGAATTGGTTTACTCTCGGAGGTGTCCTTCCACTCAAGTTATTGTAGGAGAGATTGAAAACTTCCAAGGAGGATAGCTCTGTAAGCTGGGAGGGGATCTTCCCATTGAGGGGGTTGTAGGAAAGATCCAAGCTCTCTATGCTTTCCAGGTTTGAAAATGTTGCAGGGATTGTTCCGGTCAAGTAATTGTGGGACAAGTTCAACACTTTGATATGGCTGAGGTTTCCTATTTCAGGGGGTATGGGGCCACTCAATCTATTGTGGGAGAGATTGATTCCTGAGAAAAGGTATAGAACGGTTCCCTTATAGGTCAAGGACATCCCCTTTGTTTCAAACTCTACCTCTTTTGGGTAAGTACCACCAATAGACATATCATTTAGATTTTCTTCACCTTTTAACACCATCCTCAGATCATGCAACAATAATTTGAATGAAGGCCGTGAGTAAGAAAGACCAATGTCGAAACCAAAGGATCCACCGTTGGTGAATATTCCTTTGAATTCAATAGTGCTAATACAAGGGATAATGCTGCCAGAGAGATTGTTGAAAGAAAGATCAATCAAGGTTAAGCTAGACAAGTGGCATAATTCCTTTGGGATATTGCCTTCAAAATGATTATTCTGCAAGAGAAGAACCGTAAGACTGGAAAGGCTGCCTATCCAAGTTGGAATATTACCACGGAATTGGTTATAAGAGAGATCAAGCTCCGTTAAAGGAAGGTCCAGAAATGCCATTGGAAAAGGTCCATGTAGCCTATTTTTGGACAGCCGAATACTACTGATGAGCTCTGATGAATTGAAACAAGATGGTATATCCCCAGTGATATTATTTTCTGAAAGATCTAACACCTCAAGGTAGAGTCGACAAAATTCCATTGGAATAGGACCTTCAAGATGATTAGCAGACATGTCTAGTATCGATAACGACATACTCTCGGTCAACGCTGGAATCTTTCCTACCAGTTGATTAGAACCAACATTTAACCATATCAGACGGCTCAAAGACAAGTTAGGCAGAATTTCTGTGAAGCCATTCTTGTCGGAATATAATATCTCCAACTGGGTCAGATTGTTTAGACTGGGTAGTATTGGGCCTTTCAAGTTGTTATTTGATAGTTTCAAGAACTCCAAGAGGCGGCAACCCATGGCCAAATGCACCGGTATTACACCAGATAGTCTGTTATTGGATAAGTCTAGTACAGTCAGAGCAGCCATGTCCCCGAACGAAGAGGGAATGTCTCCTTCAAAGTTGTTAGTAGACATGTTCAAGAATTCTAAACTCGGGAAAGAACTGCTTGTTTTGTAAGGAAGGAATCCCTCCAAATGATTGTTAGAGATATCTAAAACTAAAAGTTGTATCATATCATGCGAAGGCAACAATAATGGTCCACCCAATGAATTACGAGATAAAAGAAGTGTTTCCATTCTCGCATTGTTGTCAAACAACCAATTTGGAAACTTCCCATTTTAAGATCATGTTGATGGTAGAGAAAGTGGGGAAATGATCTAATGATTCTGCCATGTTCAGAATTAGACAAACGAAGTCCGATTAGTTGGAAACTTGGGAATGTGGCAAGAAAGTCCTCCTCTTCCAACAACGTGTTGTTAAGGCTCTCAGTGACCTTTAGTTTGGAGTGGTTAAAGAAAGACTGGAATGAGATTGGAATTTCAAAGTCATTGTTTGAAATTGCAAGGTATTCGAGGGATGTCAGATTGATAAGAGGAGACCGAGCGATATTCCCAGTGAATAGATTGGAAGTGATATCTAGTAGTCGAAGGGATGTCAAATTCACTAGGCACCATGGTAAGGTGCCCCCAAAACCAGTTGTCCTCTCTAGATCAAAAGGAAACTCAAATCCTGATATGTCAAGCTCTCGGAGAGTCTTCAACTCGCACAGCCCTTGAAACATATAGGACACACTGAAAAGCTTAGCTTGATATAGACAAAATACATAAAGAATCATGAATTTCGTTTATTTCCTCCTTTTATTTGGATGAGGGGGAGTAGAATAACAATTCTGCGTTTTACTTGTAATCGGTAGAATAGTGTCGAGTGCACACCCTCTCAAGGACAACACTTGAATGGAAGTCAAGAATCTAATGTTCCCAAGAAATTCGTCGCGTATATTAGCACCCTCCACGAACAAATTTTTAATGCGGCCGAGGTTTGTCAATTCTGTATGAAGTGGTTGAACAAAAACATGAAAGAAATTTGTAAATACTATGGGAGATGAAGGTACTAGAAATGTTGACAGAAATTACATATTAGAGGAGCATACTTACTGGGAACAAGTCCGTACAAGTCGCCACTCAAATAAAGTGTCTTGATTGATGAAAGCTCTCCAACAAATGACCAAATAGAGTCATTGAGCCTATTATACCTCAGATCAAGGATCTCTAACTCGTTCAATATTCCTGATTCTTCCTGTGAACCTGTGGAATAGTGGGTTTAGGCAACACTGAGAGAAAGTGCGACCACATTTATTTCTATCTATTAGCTTGTGGCATAATGGATAGAAGTATAGTCTTGTAAACATTTCGACTCCATACCGTTGGCAGTTATGATACTGGCAACATGGTTTGAACTCAAGTCCAGCTCCTTCAAGTTTTTCAAACTATCAAATTCTGTGTTCAAAAAAGTAAACAAATAGACCACGGAACACTTCAAAAAAGACAAAAATAAATTATGAATCAAGAAAAAAATAGATATACTACGGACAAAGATGTGTTTAGGTCCAGATATAAGTGTGTTCTAAGCCATTTGATGCACATGTGACTCACACATATCCGACGCCTGCACTTACATCTATGTGTCTGAATCCGTGTCCGGACTCCTTTGTCCAAAGTATTTTCAAAAAATGAAAGACTGTATCCTACCTTATGGTTTTGGGTGTGATAACAAATTGTATATTATTAACCTACCGTCAATAGAAATTGACCCATCCAATTCGTTTGCAGCCAAATTTAGAATTTTGAGGTTGGAAAGCTTATTCAAAGACGGTAGAATGCTATTATCAAGTTCATTGTATCCAAGATCAAGGTCCTCCAAATTTCTCAAATTTGATAATATTCCAAGACCTGCAAGAGAAAATATCATGAATTATATTGCTGAAAAGATACGAGATACTAAAATGTTACGATTGTCATGAGTTGACACAAAATGAACCATCTAATAGGTGTCTATAGTACACACCTTTAATGGAAGTATATTGTAGCCATTCCCAGAAAACTAGCATATTTTTTAACGAAGTTACTGACGTAAGTTTTTATCATAGACCACGTTGGGCTTTTGTGTTTGGAAAGTTTTGGTAACCACAATATATGTCTCTTTCTACGCATGCAATCATTCTATCACTCATACGTTGGTCAACCATTTTATTTCTCCTGTGATTCTTGCTACTACTCTTAATAAATAATAATGCCATCTCAATACAAGTGGTCGCATCCAAAATAATTTCGTCATTGGAGGACTTAAAGGTCATTTCAAGTATGATTTGTGAAGTGAAGAAAAAATCTAAAAATTTCAGTGGGGTACATACCCCGTTGGGCATATAGTGGCGACCATAGTAAAAATAACTAGAAATTTAGGGATTTAGAGGTTCGCTCGTGCTTAAATTTTATGTTCGAAATCTTCCAATACTGTTGATTATTTTGGGGTCGGTCCAATTGAACACCTGGGATGTTCAGCCGCCTGTGGATAAGTCAAGGTTTAATGTTTCATTTCTCACGCTTTCTAGATGGTAATTTAGGGATTAAACCTGCTAATTATTATATGTAGGACATTAGTACAAAATATATCCACCTTAAGATCAGTCATGACAAAGTTCCCAATAGCAATACAAGCATCACACTAACAAATTAACATCAAAAGAGGATATCTATTCCCTATTCTTGAGATGCAAGCACATACTGTAGAACTAAACTGACACACGAAGTTTGGCCAAATAAAGCCAGTCAACGACATAGAAAATAAGCACCTAAGGAGGTACCGATGTAGATCAATGCATACGAAATCCAGTACCATGAATTCCGAAATAACATCCCCATCAGAATGAGAAAAGGCCCACAAAGGGGATCAAAACTCCACTCAAAGAGAACCACAAGAAAACTAAAAAAGAAAAATTAAAAATAAAAGCTCCGGTCACCATCTTGTTGCCGGAAGCGCCACCTCGGATCTAGAAACTTATTCGCCGGAGAAAGAGTCAAGTCACCCCTACTTCACCTCAGCGTCCTCTATGACCCCTCCAGAGCGTAGTAGGAGGAGATGGAAGGTGGAGGACAGTGGAGGTGGAAAGAGAAGGGTGGGTTTTCGAAAAGGGTGGCGGCTGAGCAGAGGGGGATTCAATTGGCCAATATTCACAAACCATAGCCCATCTACAGTTTGCTGACTACACAAATTTATTTATTTATTTGGTGAAGGTGGTTTGGAAGAGGTTAAATCACTAAAGATTAGTGATTTAACCTCTTCCAACTTGAAATCTAGGTTGAGTTTAATTTCATCAGGCATAACAAGTCAGAAACCATACCTTCGTCTCCAACGAAACCGTACAAGTGGTTACCAGACAAGTCTAGGCTTTGGAGAGATTCCAAGGGGAGAAGAACAGAGGCATTTAAATTCCAATTACCATCTGCTCTCCCATATCTTGTATCTCTTGTATAATTGAGTGAAAGTTTGATAACTCGATGTGTTGTAGAATGACATGTAACACCTTCCCATTGACAGCAGTCTGAGTAATCATCTTCCTCCCAAGATGGCAATGAAGTGCCATTTGGGAAGTTGATGGAATCTTTAATTTGCAAAAGAGCAAATCTTTCTTTTTCCCAACACCCATTACATCCATTTTCTACAGCTAACATAATCACCAATATCATAAATAACCTCATAAATAAACGTTGAACGTACTCCATCACTACCCATAAAAATATGCCCTTCACAAAGTGTTAAGTGATAATGCTTATAGATAAGCAATCACATGGCCCTTGCTTTGTTTAAATAGGGCTACATCTTACTACAAGATCCGTAACTATACCTCACCCAAAAAAAAAAAAAACGGATGTGCTCTCTCTTTCTATGAAATAACTGAGGACAAGGAAGTCAAATAGTGTTTGTCATATGTCAATCACTCTCTCACAATATTCGTTTTATGTGAATTCAAATGCCATATCGGAAAAATAGGGTTTCTACATCTCCTCCAACCGTCGTCGTCTTTGTCTTCATCTTCGTATTCGTCTTCATCTTCGTCTTCGTCAATGTAGTTGATTTCACTTGTTTCTTCTTTAGTTGCTTTCCATCTCAGTCTTTCATAAAGTACAATACACGCATGCCATCTCTTTCGGTCATATTTCAAAAGTAGGCCTCAAGTTATCAGTAATTTCAATATTGCTATCGCATTTGTCTGGCCTCCCTAAAGCTTGGATTCGGCCTATTTAATGTAGAGAGGCAGTCATAAATTAAAAATAATTGGTCCAGATACTTAAGATAATAATAAGGGGCTTAAATATTTTGGTTACCTATTTTTAATATGTTTTTATAGGGCCCATAGCCGCATTTTCTTGGGCTTTCGCCCGGAGCCAGCTATGGTTGCATTACATGTCTCAGTGCTCCTCGAGCAGTGGGTCCTCCTTCGCCCCGTCCGGGTGAAGACGTGCCTACAACACTTAGGCCTAGTTTTTCATAAGATTTTATCAACATGAGACAAAATCAACCCTTGATTTTATCTAATGAGAAAGAGGTTTGATAAAATCTCAGTTTTTTTGCATTGAAAAGGCTGAGATTTTATCAAATCCCTTCCTTATTTGATAAAATCAACCTTTATTTTATCAAATCTTGATTTTATCTTTGATGAAATCGTTTGGGAAACTCACCCTAATAGTTTTTCAAGTAAAAAGAGTAGGGGAGAAACCCAATGGGGCTGGAAAAGTCACCTAGCAATTATGAGCCTTGGGAAATAATTGGTTGGAGTTTGAATTTGACTCTCATCCACATTCCATGAATCCCTGAATTGGGCAGTCTATATGGAAATTTGTGGTTTGTTGGCCCCTCCCAAGTGGACTCTGAAATTGATTAATCGGTCTGTTGGCCTAAAAAGACAGGGTTTAAGTATGTAATTTATGAATAACTACTATAAATACAAACCACGGTGAAGAAGGATGTGATTTATGAATAAATACTATAAAGATTAGATGGGTATTTTAGACCTGTAATTTGTTGGTACCATGTATGTGGAATTATTTTTTTCCTTGTCATGTTTTTGGTAATTTCCAAAAACCTTACCATGCAATTGGAATTAATACTTTTAATAACCATATTTTGGTTATTTCCCCAATACAATATTCATTTTATGTGAATTCAATTGCCGTACATCTCCTCCAACCGTCATCGTCTTAGTCTTTGTCTTCATCTTCATCTTCGTCTTCGTCTTTGTCTTCATCTTCGTCTTCATCAATGTAGTTGATTTCAATTATTTCTTCTTTAGTTGCTTTCCATCTCAGTCTTTCATAAAGTATAATACACGGCATGCCATCTCTTTCACTCATATTTCAGAACTAGGCCTCAAATTATCAGTAATTTCAATATTGCTATCGCATTTGTTTGGCCCCTCTAAAGCTTGGATTCCGCCTATTTAATGTCGAGAGGCAGTCATAAATTAAAAATAATTGGTCCAGATACTTAAGATAATAATAATGGGCTTAAATATTTTGGGTACTTATTTTTCATATGTTTTTATAGGGCCCATAGCCGCATTTTCTTGGGCTTTCGCCCGGAGCCAGCTATGGGTGCAATACATGTCTCAGTGCTCCTCGTCCTCGAGCAGAGGGTCCTTCTTTGCCCTGTCCGGGTGAAGAAAGGCCTACAACACTTAATATTTTTTCCAAGTACAAAGAGTAGGGGAGAAACCCAATGGGGCTGGAAACGTCACCTAGCAATTATGTTCCCATATGCCGGAATATTGATTGGACTTCCCAGAAAGAGATTGGCTTTGCAAATTGATTGCTAACGATATATGTGTATTGTCGACCACATTAGGACTCCTTATTTTGTTGCAGCCTTTTAACTTGGAAAAAAATTATTGATACAATAGCTAACATAACAAAAATAACTCCACAACAACGGCAGAACATAAAGCAAGTAGACAGTAAGCAATTTGCTCTATATACATTTCCATCCAAATAGTATGGGTTATGATATAACTCATAGAGATGAAGTCAAGGAATAAAAAAGATACTTACCAAAAAAAAAGAAATAAAAAAGGTCGTGATATAACTCATACATACTTTCTTGTTCAGGAAAAAAAAAAAATCAAACTCAAACAATTACGGCAACTGGTCGAATGTGGTGGTGGTGGTCCAACTCCCAGACCCATATTTTTAGATCTTCACTTTTGGCAATAGGTCGAAGCCACATGTTCCTTCCAAAGCGAGAGGAATGGACCGATAATTGCTTAATAAAACCACAGGAGCTCACAAAAATTGGTGGCCGGCGGTGGTAGGTGGCAGGTGGCAGTGTTCGATGGCGTCGGCGGCTGTGGGTGAAGGTGGGTGATCAATGTTTGCGGTGGTTGGTGGTGTCTCCAAATGGTCGGCGTCCCTCGGTGGCGGTGGGGGTGGGCTTCGGTGGTGATGACTGCCTGGTGATGAAGATGAGCAAGGAGAGCTTTCGGGGAGAGAGAGAGAGGGTGTTGATGGTATTGAACTTTCGAAAATTTTGAACCCAACGCCAAATTTCAAATTTTCAGAAAAACTTCGATTTGGCCATATTTGAAAGAGATAAGTGAGGGCCCAAATAGGGTTGGGCCTATCTTACACGTAGGATCATTGCACAAGTCAGTGCATGGGTCATTACGCATAGCAAAATTCTTGAATTTGACTTTCATCCACATTCCATGAATCCCTGAATTGGGCAGTCTATATGGAAATTTGTGGTTAGTTGGGCCCACCCAAATAAACTCCGAAATTGATTAATCGGTCCATTTGCCTAGAAACACAGGGTTTAGAAACACAGTGTTTAAGTATGTAATTTATGGACAAGTATATAATATAAATACAAACCACAGTGAAGAAGAATGTGATTTATGAATAAGTACCATAAAGATTCGAGTCTCTCGTAATTTCAACATTCATCTAGCTCATAAAAACTCCATACGTGATTCGCGAGTGGTTTCTTGTTTCGAGCCTACTACTTCAAAAAAAAATAAAGTTAGTTATATTTTCATAATTCCTACTATAATCCCTTTGGCACTATAAGAAAAAACACCAAAGATGACACTCTTCATTGACGACATGTTACGGTTGTCACTAAATGTAAACCGACAGTGAGAAGGAATTCCAAATTTGTCACAGAAAATGTTGGGATAATTCGTGCCAAATGGAGGCATTTTATGGTGACAAGAATTTTTCTTTGGTGTCATGTTTTGTGTGACAGAAAAAATAATTAGGAGCCTTTTAGGAAATCATTAGTTAGGGACCTGGGGTTTGAATTTGACACTCATCCGCATTCTCCCTCTCTCACATGGGGTGTGGTCCCCACATGTTCCCCACACATGGGGACCACACCCTATGTGAGAGAGGGTGTGAGAGGGAGTGAATGGGGGGTGTGTACCTATCATTTTTGTCTATGAATCCCTGAATTGAGCAGTCTCTATGGAAATTTATTATAGTACTTTTAGTTGGCCCCTCCCAAGTGGACTCTTGAAATTGATTAATCGGTCTATTAGCCTTGAAAGACACGGTTTTAGTATGCCCCACACAGGGAATTGATTTCTGGACTTCTCTTTGTACCATCCTTACTTAAAGGGGAGTGTGGGGTGTAAACGAGTTGGGCTGAGCTTAGTAGTGTTTGAGCTTGGCTTGTTAAGTAAACGAGCTGAAAAATGGAGCTCGAACACAGCTCGGTTATAAACGAGTCGAGCCCTTAACGAGCCGAGCCAGGATACTTTATTTAAGGAGCCTCCTCAAACGAGCTGAGCCTATACAATCGAGACGAGCCGAGCTTTTGCGAGCTCGTTAACTAAATGAGCCTGAAAATCGAGCTCGAGCTTGGCTCGATTACTTATCGAACCAAGCCTAATCGAGGCGAGCTACGAGCAACTCGGTTCGTTTGCAGCCCTATGCAACCCCTCCCCTTTTTCGCTTGTGGAAAACAAAGTCAGAAAAAAAAATAATAATAATACACTTTTAAGTGTGTATGTTATATAGATATATGCATATGTATAAGAGCATCACCAGTGGTATAAGTAAAACTAGATAATCAAAAGTTGCCACATCAGATTTTGATTATCCATACAAGACATTTATAAAGTTAACAATGTGGAGTGTCACAATGGTATTTTGTGTCCATAATAAAAAAAGTACTATTCACTCTATTTTTATTTATAAAATGGGCAAAACTTTAAATTTGTATATATTTTTTTGATAATATTAGTACTATTTAAAAGATATTCACAATACCTTTAAAATGAGACCAATTTTGAACATATTTTTAATTTTTTTTTCTATTGATAATTTCAATTTTTTTAGAGAGAGAGCAAAAAAATTGAGTTTTGAAATAAGTATTTGAAAAATGGAGGGAAAATGTTGTTTCTTTTGAATTCGTTCTACCAAAAAAGACTTATAAATAGGGTGTGGTCCCCAAAATTTGGTTATTGAGTTTTGGTTATTGAGAAATGTTGTTACTTTTGATTATCCAAATGCCAAAATTTGGTTATTGGCTAAAAGGTTGTTATCTTTGATTATGCCAATGTGAGCCAATTTTTGAACAAACATTGTTAACTTTGATTATTTAGATGTTTTGATTATTCCATTGGTGATGCTCTAAGTTAGGGTCCATAGCCTGCCCTGTAATCAGTGACTTCAAGGTAAGTTACCTTGTACGTTGAAAAGTGCGTAAATATGCTCATTTACGTTCCCTAATTTACACTTGTTATGTATATTTATTTTATTATTTGGAATGTGATACTCGTTTTTCGCGTTTCAGAACTCGATGCCAAATTATTGAGTTAAAGTCGAATGCCGTGGAGACTAAAGCACACATTTTCCCATATTACACGTTGATAGATATGTTGGCACGTGGTCTATCAATTACCCATGGGGTTTG
>JAXBDA010001441.1:0-54853 GCA_036023075.1 Gaultheria prostrata | reverse complement strand
CCCCCTATATGTAGGCCTAATATGTAATGCAAACTTAATCAATACATTTGTAGCTAAAAGTGCAAGAAGAATAATGTTCAAATGATCGATTTAGAAGTATTGCAATGGTTATTTATTATTGATGACTATATGTTTAAATTTGTGTAATGAACTAATGATGAATATTTTGTAATGGTTTTTTATGAAGACTGTGTTGAAAAATTTTATTATGCAAAATATACGGAGGGCCTAATCTCTGGAGTCCATTTCAGGCCTCCAAAAATAATGAGCCGGCACTGCTTAGGTCAGATGTATAAAAAAAGAAAAGAAAAAGTGCACCCTTATAAACATATCGACGATACCTTCAAAACGAGATCCATCTTGCATGTATATGAAGGGAAACTTGTATTTTTAGAAGAAATGAATATGTAATTGAAATTTGAAGATGAATGTGGAGAATTGGGATTGAAGACTATGTGAGAAACGTGTCGTGCTCCAAACCCATTTATAAGTAAAAGATTATTATTTGTCTCTCCAAAATAGATTATTTGTGAGAAAAATGGGTTGGAGATGCTCTTAATACCCTAGTTTAAAGGGTGGGGAGGGGTAATAGGAGAAGGAAGACTATTATGGATGGATATTCCTAGTCTATCAATAGTGCAGTAACAAATGTATATATGAATTTAGCTAACCTAGTGTGTGTGCCTATAAAATCCCGAATTGACTAAGGGCAAGCACAACAGCCTCAGTAAATTTTTCTCTAAAAATAGTAGTGAACAGTGCACATTTTTTACTTTACCAACCCACCTCTATTTTAAAACTCCAACAATTCCTCCCTATTATCCTCCATATTTTAATTAAATAATGATATAGTACTCCTATTATATGATATACGTATATATATCAGACATGCATCCATATATACAATTTTTGAAACCAAGAAACCCAAATCGATGAAGAGCAGATCGATTGATTCTTGAAACGCAGGCACCCAAATCTGTAGTGAACAGTGGAAGAGGAAACCCAAACACAGAATCCCATCGTGGAAGAAGAAACCCAAGCGCAGAAACCCCATCCTGGAAGAAGAACGAGAGAGAGAGAGAGAGAGAGAGGGAGAGAGAGAGAGAGAGAGAGAATTAAAAATTCTAAGGTAGTGAACAGTGGCGCATCAAATGGGGGTTGATTTAGGGAGACACTGCTCACAATCCTACTTTACCAACCTGTTTAGGGAGCCTGTTGGAGCTTGTTTTTTGGCCTTGGCTGAGTAAAATAGGAATAGGGAAGAATTTGTCTTGCCCTAATACAGGTCCTTATTCTATCTGGCGTAATAGTACTGCTAACAAACAGACCAACATGCCCTTGTCCTATGTATCCTTCGAAACTATTTTGTGAGTTCCATCGTAATCCACGTTGATGATTTGAACCGTTTACCTTATGGTTTTCGCAAAGAATATAAATCAGAAAATTATCTGTTGGTAGGTTGATTAATTAAAGAAATCAAGCATAGCAAATCTATATATCTAGACGATCTGGGGTTTTTGATGATGAAACATACTTTTTTTTTTTTTTTTCACACATACCTCTGCGTGAGATAATATATGAATAGAATGATTTGGATCATTTGATGTTGATGCCAGGTGATTTCACAACGTAAATTAAGGTTTGAAAATGACATGGAGGGATGGGGCATAGAGGTGAACTCAACCCTCTCTCCTTATAACAATTCAATGTTTATGTATTAAAGATCGAACTTTGTTAACGTGAATTTTGAGTATTTTATAATTAACGATACATTCAAATATCGAAGTTTCTCAATCTCAAAGGATGTTTATTACTGAGTGGTTTTTTTTTTAGTTGTCAACGATGGCATAGAATTATAATTGCAATGAAATTTTGAGGACGGTCAAACTTCCATAAAAATAATATTTTTCTCATAATCAAAACTTGTTTTTCTAGAATGGCCTTTGCTTTGATTATTTTGATATTCTTATTTTATAACAGGATCAGGACAAGTTCATTCCTAAATCTTTTACAATAACAATTTTTATATTGACCAGTCTTCATAGTTTATAAGGACAGAGAGAGATGTTTAAAAAATAAAAAAATAAAACAAGACCAAGTTATTAATAAAATATCAATACAATTTTGACTTCTTCTTTCTTCCTGGAGAAGTATTGGATCATCCCACGTGGACCTGGAAGCGACTCATCCCTCGTTAGATCCAATGTTGATATTGTGTTAAGAGTGTACTATCACGACACAGTAGTGACCCAAGCCACAATATTTCTGTAGTGGCTAGGGAAAATTTTAGATGTAAATAGGGCATAGTCTTTGTGGTATCCTTGTATTACATCCGGACCGTCCAATCAATGCATGAACGGTTTGAATTATGGAGAGAAAAAAGTAGGAAACAAAGTGTGCCGAAGGGAGGAGGGAGAGTGCTCGGATCTCAGTCGTCGATGGCATTGATTGAACGGTCTGGATCTGGTGCAAGGGTACCACGTGGTACCCTATTTGCATCCAAAATTTTCTCCCCGTAGTGATATCAATTATGGGTTCTCTAAAATCTTCATTTGAGATCGGAACCGTTAATTTTTTCAAGAATATTGAACACATTATGAGTATAAAAAAATTATAATCATTGGAGATAGGTAGACACACAATTGAAGTCTTACAGTGTATTCTCCAAATGATATTAGACATCCATATAAATGATTTCCGAACATCCTGATACCAATATTAAATTAATTTAATTTTTTGCATGAGTGATCTACTCGACATTCCCAACAAATTATACGGTTTCGATCCAAAATATAGATTATTGAGGACCCACAATTGAAGTCATTATAGGTACCCAAATCCGTACTATTTCATCATCACATCCAAACATAGCCCAAAGGATTGGTCTGAAGGTTGAGACTTGGGTTATAGAAATTTGTTCCAACTTAAGCTTGCAAGTTCGAAACTTCTCAGATGTATCAACTCTTTTGGGTTTGATCTCCGATATTGATCGAGATACGCGTAAATTGATCTGAACATCTAAGTTTTAAGAACAATAACATCCAAACATAAAAGAATGGTGACGTACGCATGGTACCAACAACACAAAGGCCTTGATTGGATGGAGCTAAAATTGGGGGTCAAAAATTATCACCCCTGATAAGGGGTGGGTCCCAGTGGGTCCAAACTCTTTGCCTTGGTTTGGCAATCACAATGTGGCCCCTGATAAATTTTCGCCCCTGATAAAATTTCACTCCTTTGAGGGCTTCTCCGACATAATTTTTTGGCACCCCTCACCCTACCTAAAAATTATCCGGGAGAAGAGGGTGGGTTTTTTGACCATAACACCCCTCCTTATCCCTTCTCTCCATCACTCAACACAAACCAACACAAACCAGAGGAATTCGACAGAGCTCGCCGGAATTTGGATATGAGATAGCCGGATGATGACAAATTTTGGCAAAAAACAGCCGAAAAAACAAATTACAACAAACAAATTAAAAATTACAACAGTATTTCCGGCCAAAACAGCCAAAAAAATTACAACAAGAACTGGTACAAAAAAATTACAACAAAACTTTAATTAAAAAATGAATTACAAGGAATCCTAAAATTCATTTTTACCTTCCCCAAATCAAATTATTTGTGAAGTCAAGAGAGAGGAGGCAGATTTGATTTCCAGTCGGATAAATCCTTGGATTTCGTCAGACCTCCATTAATGCCCTTCGTTCTTGGACCTGATTTTCAGTCAGAGGTAGACGAGAGAGAGATTTGTTGATGGTTTGGGTTGATCGGTGGGTGTGTATGAGAGGGAGATAGCATATCTATTTTTTGCACAAGAGAGAGAGAGAGAGAGAGAGAGAGAGAGAGAGACGATTATCTAGGAGTCATTGGGAAAAATATGTGGGATAATTAATCATGTGGTTTGTTTCCCACAATGCCTAGAATGTTCTCGAGACAATCCAATGGCCTGGAATCTTTTGAGACAATCCAAAGGCCCAAAGTGTGGGGTATTGGTTAATTAGTTATTTTATTATTATAATTTAAAATTGCCCAAAATTAATTAAATATGTTGAGTTTTGTATTTATATAATAAATTAAATGCACATAATCAAGTTTAACATTGTACAAGGATAATATGGCCATTTGACAGCTTTTCCTATCATTCACCCCCACTTATTTATAAAATATTTAAACCAAGTAAAAAATTATCCCTCTGTTTAATTTCCCAACCAAATTATCTATTTTTTTTATCATCCTCTATAAACATCACATCAATATAGGCCAATCCTAAAAAAATAATACAATCTCTTATCTTATCCCCTAAAATTTTAGCTCAATCCAAATGGGCCCAAAGTCTCAAACATCTAGTGCAGGCGGTTAATATTTCCGGCCTTTTTTTGTTTTACCATGTCCACGAAAGCTAAGTCAACATTCCATAATTGTTTTTGATGTTTTTTTTTTTAAACAGTCCATAATTATTTTTGAGGAATATAGCGAGTTTGACTAAGATTTATGGGACTCAGTAAATGGAGTGAAAAAAAAACTGAACCAAGACAAAGATCCGTTCAAAGTTCAAACCGAATCAGACCCAAAGATTTTGCTCTTTTTTTTTTTTTTTTCGTTCTTTTAACCATCCATCGGTAACATCACCCAGAAAAAAACATCCCGATTCCCGATAAAGACATATGTAGTATAGTAGTTCGTGAGGATATATTAAGAACCAGGTTCTGCAACTAAACAAACGCAAAAAACTATGCGCGTGTGCACAAATCTCACACAGATCGCTCTGTGGGGCCGATTTTAGGGTTTCACAAGAACCATCCGATAAATATAGGGGTACCGACCTTGCGGTATCGACAACGTGCTGACCGATGCCGGAGATCCCCTTATGGGTCCCAAACGGCCGATCCGAGCCGTTCATCAATCTCATAATCAAAACCCGAGAGTGTTTGCGCGGGAATTGATGCAATCGGATGGCTGTAAGAGCTCAATACAAAATCACCCCATTTCGTGCAAGCGTAAACCCACTCGGATTTTGATTCTGAGATGGACGAACGGCTCGGATTGGCCGTTTAGGACCCACAAGGGGGTCCCGGCGCCGATCGGTACCACAAGATCGGTACCAGTAGCAAGGTTCAGAACCATCCAAGTTGTTCATTGATTTAATATATGTTTTCCAATGGTTCCATAAAACAATCAGCTCAATCAGTGATTCAATCTTCAATTTTCGATAACTCTAAACACTGAATCAAAAAATTAAGTGTTTGGGTGCGGTACTTAGAGTTATCCAATTGAGCTAAGTTGCTCAAAAATGTATTTTAAAATTAATGAACAGCTTGAATCGTATTTTTTGAAACCCAAAGTAGACACAATGGAACAATTTGTACGCAAAGTTGGGAAAAATTATTCAGTGCCTCGAAGGCACCGCCACATGATATTTCAAAGCGCTCAAACACCACACATTTGCGTTGGCTCCGATACGAATTCCATGTCACACATGTGGTGTTAAGGAGTTTTGGAGCATCACATGAAAGAGTCAGCGGCGCTGCATAATTAATCAAAAACTTCAAACCGGGAATATCAAATCCTCTTTTTGTTTAGAAATGATGTACGTCAGACCATTTGTGTACAAATTGTGCACATATTGGTTCGTAAAATTCACTTTGAGATCTCATACAAACAATCCAAACCATTCATTAACGGTAAAATAAACAAAAACTACATATTCCCTCTGTCCAGAAAATACAGTCCCTCGTTTCATTATAATCGGATAAAAAATCGATTATATCTTTCAATCGGTAATACATTTCATATACAATATGGATCTTGTTTGATAGATCTCAATTAAATCTAAAATATAAAATTTTCAAAATCACCTAAAACATTATAGATTATACTCCCTCCGTCCGGATTTGTTGGTCCGTTTTGGGGATTCCAATTTTTTTTTCATTACTTTTTTTGCACTACTTTTTGGGTACTTTTCCATAATTTACTCTTTAACTTTTGGAAATGGACAAATATTTTTGGACTTGAAAAAGTTTGTTTGTGGACCAACAAATTCGGACGAAGTAAGATATATTACATTAAAAAGTGACACAAACTCCAAAAAAGACTACTACTGTATAATTTTTAGACGGAGGTAGTACAAACGAATGTGTTCACATAGGCATTTCTGCTTTTGGTAAAAGTCGTTCCCTGTTACGGCCAAACACATGGCGGTACTATTAGGATTTAAATGGAGAGTGGGGTCCATTCCCAAAGTTGCATTTAATTTGAATTTGAATTTGCATTTCATTTCAGTTGGAAAAAATACTCCTAGAAAACCAAGTTGGGCAACGAAGGCAGTATAATCGTCTTTTTTGACCTTTAACACACAGAAAAGGAGGGAAGAAAGAAAAACGCTCTCTCTCTCTAACTTTACCTCTTGTTTGAAGTCATTGCCCGGTAACCAGAGGGGGTCTGTTGTTTAGACAAAGCAGTTCAAGTTCTGTTCGGATAACCCAACTCTGAACCCTTTTGCTGTCTGATAGAATCAAAGGTATCTCCAATCTCTTTTGCGCCTATATTTATGGATCCTTTATCAGTTTAATATCAAGTATTATCGTTTTCTCTTCCGAGGCCTTGTGAATTGTTGGATTAGATGACAGATTTCATATGATTGCATGGCATTTTTAGTATTTGAATGCAACAGTTGATACTTAATAGAGCGATTATCTACAAGATATCTCTTGGGTGTGGTATTTGACTTTTCCCGGACTTCAGATTGTGTGAATCATGATCGATAGTAGTATTCCGGGCAATTGAACCGGTGCGCGTAAGCTAGCCCGGATATCCCGAGTTATATATAAAAAAAGGTCTCGTTCGTAGTTGTACTAGTTCTATCGGTGATGGATGTTAGTTTTATATTTTGATTCATATAGCTTTCCGAAATTTTGGGTTTTTTTTCTTTCTTTCTCGAGGATGTGCAATTTACAGCTTTACGCATGGAATTGGATGTATTTGACGATTCCATTTACTTTTCTTATTTTCTAGATGTATTCATAGCTGTAGCTTTAGTGTTTTTTTTTTTGGTAAGAGTAGCTATAGTGTTTTGCTCATACTAACGAAACATAACCGAGCCTTAAGTCCCATTCAATTGGGGTCGGTCCGTTTGCTCATGTAGTTGGAGGAAAAGATTCTAATGGGTTGTTTGTAGTTCTTGCTTTTTGTATTTCATCTTGGATCATATTTGTTATGCTTGGAATCTCTTTTCAAGAAAACACCCAGTTTTGAAATTGAAATTTCCTGTAGAGTATGCGTTGACAGTCTGTATGTTGTTGTTTTGGTAGAAAGACATCATTGCAAGTGTATTGATTCCAAGAGGAATCCCTGTCCAGCTGGTGCAATCATGGAGGATTGTGAATTTTTAACAAAAGAGAGTGTTTTGGAGAATTCTTCAGTTTTGCTTGAGTTATCTGCCTCCGATGACCTAGTTAGCTTCAAAATCGCGGTGGAAGGAGAGGGTCATGATATTGACCGTTCAAGCTGTTGGTATGGTAGAAGAATTGGCTCAAAGAAGATGGGGTTTGAAGAGAGGACACCCCTCATGGTTGCGGCAATGTTTGGCAGCAATCAAATATTGAGTTACGTACTAGAAACCGGGCAAGTTGATGTTAACAAGGCTAGTGGTTCTGATGGAGCCAGTGCCCTCCACTGTGCTGTAGCCGGTGGTTCAGCTTCTTCACCTGTTGTAGTCAAGCTCTTGCTCCATGCTGGTGCTGATCCCAATTCCCTTGATTCCAACGGGAACCGACCTGTTGACCTAGTTTCTCCATCTTTGAATTCTTCCTTCAATTCAAGGAAGAGGATGCTCGAGTCCCTGCTAAAGGGCAGTATTGGTAATATTGGAGAAGAATGTGTCTTGGCTAATCAACAGATATTCCCACCGGCTGTTAAAGAGGGGAGTGAGAAAAAAGAGTACCCTGTTGATCTTTCTCTCCCTGACATTAAGAACGGGATATATGGGACGGATGAGTTTAGAATGTTTACGTTCAAGGTGAAGCCTTGCTCGAGGGCTTACTCCCACGACTGGACGGAATGCCCATTTGTCCACCCGGGGGAAAACGCTAGGCGCCGCGATCCACGGAAGTATCATTACAGCTGTGTGCCCTGTCCAGAGTTCCGAAAGGGAACATGTAGACAAGGGGATGCTTGTGAGTATGCGCACGGAATTTTTGAGTGCTGGCTCCACCCTGCTCAGTATCGGACCCGTCTCTGTAAGGATGAGACAGGGTGCAGTAGAAGGGTGTGCTTTTTTGCTCACAAACCTGAAGAACTCCGTCCATTGTATGCATCAACCGGTTCAGGAGTGCCTTCTCCTAGATCATTCTCAAACGATGCTTCTTCGGTGGATATGACACTGATAAGTCAACTTGCTCTTGGTTCTCCGCCTCCCATGAGTCCTTCAGGAGGCTCTTCCCCGATGGGTGGGTCGATGTGGCAAAACCAACCTCCGACCCTGCAGCTTCCTGGTAGTAGGTTGAAAACAACGTTGAGGGCTAGAGACATGGGTTTAGATGGAGAATTACTTGGTGGGTATGAAAGTCATCGCCGTAGGCAACAACAGCTGATGGATGAGTTCTCAAGTCTCTCCTCCCCAACCAGTTGGAATAATAGTTTGGCCACTGCTGCAGCTTTTGCAGCTGCCTCCGGTGGGGATTTGAGTAGAATCAGAGGGGTGACGCCGACTAATCTTGACGATGTTTTTGGTTCTATGGACCCTGTAGTTTTTGCTCAGTTACAGGGACTTTCAATTGATAACTCTGCACCCCAGGTGCAGTCTCCTACTGGAATGCAGATTCGCCAGAACATGAACCAGCAGCTCCGCTCGAGCTACCCTACATGCCTTTCATCTTCACCAGGGAGGGCATCACCGTCATTTGGGATGGACCCGGGGACTCCCACAGCAGCAGTTTTGAACTCAAGGGCAGCTGCTTTCACAAAACGGAGCCACAGCTTCATTGACAGAGGCGCTGTGAACAACCGCCTCTCTGGGCTTTCTTCACCGTCTTCCGCTGCGAATGTACTGCCTTCGACCATTTCGGATTGGGGATCTGCTGATGGAAAATTGGAGTGGGGAATCCAGAAAGAAGAGCTGAACAAGTTGAGGAAATCCGCTTCTTTTGGGTTCAGAAGCAGTAGTAATAGCAGTTTCACAAACCCTGAAACCTCGATGTCGGCCGCTGGTGATGAGCCGGATGTGTCTTGGGTACAGTCTCTGGTGAAGGATGCACCAGCGGCAAAGCCTGGCTACTTTGATTTTGAGCAGCAGTATCATTTGAATAGTGGAGGTTCTGAGGTGCTCCCTTCATGGGTGGAGCAGTTTTATTTGGACCAGGAGCAGATGGTGGCCTAAAACCAAACTTAGCCTCCATATTGGCTGCCTTAATTGGGATTTAACGAGGATTCGTGCGATTTTTTGAATTTTTATTCACATTCATCGTATGTTGGTGACAAGGGAAGCAAATGGAAATGGTGGAAACAAGGAACTGGGGAGGATAAAATGGTCCTGCTCATACCATTTTAAGCATTTTTAAGATGTAGGTAGTTTCTTTTACATTTTATTGGCCCTCTTTCTGTGGGGAAGTGCTAGGGTACCGATGACCATGGTACCGAAATTGTACATAGCGGCCCACGGGACCCACTTTTGGATCCTACACGAATAATTATTGAGTTGTTCAGATTATTCGTATGAGACCCAAAAATGGGCCCTGCAAGCCGCTATCTACATTTTTGGTATATGAGCTTTGGTACCCATGTCTTTATCGCTTTCTATGTATCTTTTGTTCACCGGAGTTCTCTATTGTTTCGTCAGTTACAAAAATAACAGAAATAAGACGATGAATCGATGGACACTAACGTGTTGTGATGTAATGCTCATCCCGTTGTTTCGGGTTGATGCTGAATGCTTAATTCTATGAAATTCGTTCGAGCATTTTACTATGTTCGTCTCCGAACCATGATATTTATCGTTGAAATGGTGTTCGTTGCAAATCGTTGAAATGGTGTTCGTTGCAAATCGTTGAAATGGT
Source organism: Gaultheria prostrata (assembly GCA_036023075.1). Lineage (NCBI taxonomy): Eukaryota > Viridiplantae > Streptophyta > Magnoliopsida > Ericales > Ericaceae > Gaultheria > Gaultheria prostrata. The sequence continues at coordinate 44,801 of JAXBDA010001441.1, read as the reverse complement.
GTTCGTTGCAGACTTGGATCACTTCGATATAGTTTGGGTGGGCCTGTGCCTGCAGTTTTATAAACCAGCTAAGGATATTGAGCCACAAACTCCTTGTAACAGTATAATTTTCTTCTTCTCCTTGCCTAATCATTTGGACTGAAAGCAAATTGCTTTCGGCTCCCAAAAGCTGAATGTCACTTTGTTTTTATAGTTGACAATGAGCCCACTTTCCTTTGTGAATACCAATCATTTTTCTTGGTGGCCTAATTCCCTGTATTGTTCTAATTTTATCGGATGTCCCTGAAGGCACTTCTTGGTGGCCTAATTGGTTGTAGCACGGTGCAGCAATGACGGCGAAACGGGACCCAACTACCCGAGTCGCCTATGTTCGGATGTGTCTGTATCTATACATGCATAAGTGTTGTTTGAGTAATACAATGCATATCTTGTTTCTCATTAAAGATTGTATTTACTACGTAGCGGGTTCCATGTACAAATTACAATTCTTCAGGTTAGCAGAAAACGTGTACAGCTCTCTCAATTGTTACAAAAGTTTGATGGGATTCTCAACAAGTTGATCTACCAGCTCATTTAACAATGTTTCCAGAATATGTAACTCAAATTCTGCACCCGTAACTTCAAAATCTTCAACCTTCCACAATTCCTTGTATGCCCAATTCGATTCCATCATGGCTCCTTTAGCCATTTTGCAAATCTCACCAGATCTTCCCACGTATTTCTGCCTCCGGTGATCTTTTCTCCTTGATCCGCGACATTTTCCATCAACCAAAACCAACTTTCTTTTATCAACATCACCACTTGAATAAGTACTCGGGCTACATGGAGACGGAGGCGAGTGCTTGTAATCTTCAAGTTCTGCTGATATCTTCCTTCTTGATTTTGAACCTTCTGTTTGAAGTATTTCAAACAAACAGACCACTTAGAATGAGAACTTAAAAATTCTGAATGTGTTTGACAAAAGTGAAGTATGAACAGAACATAGAAAACAAACCTGATGTAGGAACTTGAGGATCCATAATGGGTTCACTGAAGTCAAGAACAGAAACAGGGCTTGAATTCTTGGAATCGCACTCTGTTTCGTCCTTCTTCGATGCAGAGACGCTCTCTTCAGTCTCTTTCCTTTCTATCCTTCCACTATAATCTTCTCTAAGCGTTACGGGTTTCAACTGTGTTGCAACATTTTGGTCGATCCTCCTGTTAACCTTGTCAATTGACACAACTTTATTAGGCTCTTGATTTTCTTTATCCTTCTCCTCAGGGCCAGGCAAGACTTTTCTGCCACTCTTACTTTTGCTTCTCTCCCCTTTTTTTACCAATGTCCGAGAACCCATCTCAGATCTAGTTGCTTTTGATCTGATTTCCTTACTCTCAACTTCACTCTCAAAGCTAAGAACAAAAAACTCCTCATTTTCTAGCTCTAAGAAGGTAGGGAGTTCGCGAAAAGACAACGAAGTCCTGACGCGCCGATTCTGCCCTTCATTTTCTCTCCAAGAATCGTAGTTCATCGAACGACATCGTGCAATCCGATTGGGAGTCATTTGGGTTTTAGCTGAATCATTCTGTGGCATGGATTCCAAACCCATTAGCCTTGCCACTATCCCTGGATTAGCTAAATTATCCCCAACCTTCTCTGTTTCCAACGGTATGAAATTGTCGAGTTCACCTGAGTTGAATCCGGTGTCTTTAAGTTGATCACCGGGGTTCGTAGGGAGACTATTGAAGCAAAGAAGTTTGCGTAATAGTCCGGCTAGACTTCTTCCGTTAGAGGCGGCGGAGGAGGAAGTGGTGGCGGTGGTGGTGGTGGAGGCGGCTGAGGAAGAAGTGGAGGACAAGAACTTCATCTTGGATCAATGGAAAAGTGTGAATAACATAATGGGTTTTGTTGAATTTCAAGTCTTTAGTAAAAGGAATAGTGATGAAAAGCAAATAGTAGTGAAAAGGGAGATTTGAATATGTTTTTAAGAGAGAGAGAGAGAGAGAGAGTGGTGGCGGGCTTTGCATTTGAATGTTAGTAGCATGTTACTCCTACTGAGATTTGTTTCCCACGCCCAATGTAAAGTCAATTTTGTGGAATCTTGTCTTTCACCAACATGGAAAAGCACTCTCCTAAGAGAGCCTAGAATGATAACAATGGCATCTCATAAAGCCTAAAAAGAAAGAGGAATGAACGGCTTGTGTAGTGATTCTTGGTCTGCTTGAGTTGCCAGTAGGATTGGCTTTAGGCAGGAGAGAGAGAGAGAGAGAGAGAGAGAGAGAGAGAGAGAGAGAGAGAGAGAGAGAGAGAGAGAGAGAGAGAGAGAGAGGCCGTGATTGCTCATTTCACCCGTGTAGTAAGCAAACTCACTACAGTCCCCCGTTCCCATTATAACGTACGTGTTATTTTGTCTTTTTTCTTTGTTTATTGTCAGCCGAGTGGTAGAAACACTCCTAAACTATTACATGCAAATAATTCACACTGCAGTTGAAGGACATGAGTGATGAGTTGAGTGGTCAACTGGGAGGTCACTGCTGCAATTCTCCCAGACCAACTCTGGATTTTGTTCTGTTTTCCTCAGTTTTTTTTGTCATTGAAAATTCTAATACGGCCAAACTTTTACAAGTTTCAACACTTTCTTTTTTCTTTTGTACTTTGTAGAAACAAAGGAGTAATCCTGTATCACTCTTTTTTTTGAACAGTCTGTATCACTCTTTGGTGATTGAATTCTGTAGCAGAATCCACACTGTATTCAGTTTTTTCAAACTACCCAAATTGCACATTAGAAACCCATACCTTGTTCAAAATTGCTTGGAGTTGGGGCTATGGTTTGCATCATATTGAACTTATAAGTCTAGGGAAAGGATAACGCCGGGACAACATATCTTACTTGTTCATCTTCATGTTGTTCCTACGTACTCGACTCGAGACCCATGACTTTGCGGTAATTCTGTTATACGTGAAATCCTAGCAGTACAGATTGCCCGCATTCTATGAAATAATGCAAAATGGTACTGGTACGAGATATAGACGTGAGGAATTTCCGAACTAGTAAACCTTCATATGCGCGTTTGCTTGATTTCTTCTTGATGATGTTTTGTCTGCTAGTTTTTTTGTTCAGCTGCAAATCTTATTGGTATGACATTTATTCTCCAATAAAGAGTACAGCAATCTACAGTAACGTCCATTTTGCAGGGAAATTAACCATATAACATGGGCTTTTAACCTATATTAAAGAGTCACTCCATTTTGCTCTGTTCCACCCCATATAACTGAGGATCACTCTGATAGTACACAACTTCTCCGGTATCACTCACATAGTGGTCCTCTTGGATGCTTCTTACCAGACAATTGAACAAGTGAAACGGAATAGGACCCGACGATTTTCTTGGCTCCCGGTAGTATTTTCCAATCACCAGCTTAGCTGCCTTCGTCTGCATTACAACAGTATCGAAACCTTTAGAAATTTTGATAGGAACTCATTAACGGACTTTTCTAGTGAAATTAAAAGCAATTCTTACCGCTTCTACTAGGTGATAATGAGGGATCTGAGGGAACAGATGGTGAATAACGTGAGTGCCAATGTCGTGGTGGATGCTATTGAACATTCCATAATCACGATCGACAGTCGTGAGCCCTCCCCTTAAGTAGTTCCATTCCTTCAGTGAAAGCACGGGGATATGATATACTCAATTCGATTCAGCAGTATATGGATTCTCATGGAATATATATTCGAAGTATGTAGTAACAAACATTTTTTAGTTGATATTCCGAGGAAGAATATTCATTAGTGTCCAAGGTTACTGTGGACTTGTTCTAAAATTTCTTACATCATTGATGAAATGGTTAAGGAAACCTTCCAATCATAATTTAACCTGAAGTTGAGAATGAAAACTTAAGAAATAGGGATATTTTGCATGGTCGCCATGTCCTTGGGACTTTTGTAGCTAGATGATCCCACACCTAATGTGAGTCTACATTATTACGGTATCATAAGCGATAACAAGCGAATTTGCAGAAAATCAGCCGGAAAACCTAGAAAAAGGCGCTGAAAAGGATTGTTAATACCTTGCCACGGTACCAAGGAAGCTTCTGCTCATGGCCATGGTGATGCAAGTAAGTAACAAAATCCAACCATGTAACAAAAACCTGCAAAATTATAAACCCAATTCAAAGAAGTAGATTAAGTCCAATTGGAGCTGAACTAGTTTGAATCCAATAATTTCTTTCCTATCTGCTGGAATTCTGGGAACACTTACCAAGTACGGAACACCGTAGACCTTAAGCATTTCAACAGACCCTATTAGGGTGGATAGGTAGTAAATCAGTCCAACCATTAGAGTCCAACATATAGTTGAAGTGACCACGTACTTCCTCTCGTCGGGATGAAACAAATCACTATAAGGATTGAAATGAGAACCCTTCTTCCCCGGACTCCTAAACCACTGTAATCCAAGTATCCAACCCAACAGTAGATAAGTCCCCAGAAGATTAGTTTTGTGAATGGATTTATAGGCGGATTCTTACCAAATACATGGGGTATGCAAACAAGGGGAATGGCACTTTAAAGCGGAAAAATTTGGTGGAAATATCCAAAGTCTTGTATATGCCCTCGGTCAACTGGAATCGTACAAATAGTTAGCACCATAACAATATTATCGACGACCAGATGAGCAGAAAGGGCAAAATTATAGTATTACCGGAACCCATGATTCATCATGTTCAACATTTCCATGATTCTGATGGTGGGTTCTGTGGCTAATTCTCCTGTAATACCATAAAATTAAGCGAGACAGGATACGGATATTATGTGCCAAATAGAAGCATAAGTAGAAGAAAGGTAATCAAGAACACACCATCCATGATAAGGAACAAGGATTGAGGAATGCAGGAGATGCCCAACAACACTGTTCAGCAAGGGACTGTCGGAAAAGCTTCCGTGGCCGCTGTAAATCAGGAACCCCAATATGAAATTTCATGTTAAATTGGAAAATGCACCTTGTTTGGTTGAATCAGTTTTGCAGAAAACTTTTCAAGAACTATTAGAAAACTAAAACAATCATCATTTTCTTGTCGTGTTCATGGCAAGACCAATTTGTAAACTTTTCAAGAACTATTAGAAAACAAAAACAATCATCATTTTCTTGTGGTGTTCACGGCAAGACCATTGTTTCAGTGAACCCCAAGGGAACATAACGGCAAATAAAGAGCTTACTCTCCCAAGCTCGCAGGTTCGACTTCCACATCCAGCAAAAATCATCATGCAAAAACCCTAAGACTAATATCAGTAAAGGTTCTTGTAAACTGGCCTGGACACCCGGTTATAATATGTGGGAAAAAAATTAATGTTTTGTTTTCTAAATACGTTCTTTTCCACACAAAAAATAAAATTCTAAAGAAAACCAAGTTCCGAAAACTATCTACCAAACACATTTCTTGAACATTTCCTGCAAAACAAATTCTGAGGAAACCACCAAACTTAGGAGTAATTATTGATTGCCAAAAGAATGAATTAGGACATAAAAGTAGCTGAGCTGTGAATATTATGTTACCAATCATGACCAAGCACAAATAATGCCCAAAACATGGTCCCCTGAGCAGCCCAGTAAAGTAGCCAAACAGCCCAATTGTTGAAGTAGATTGCAACAGCAGCAAATCCAAAAACCACAAGGACATCCCTAACCACATAACTCAGAGACTTCCATGGGTCCTTCACCCAACAGTGCTTGGGAATGGCAGCTCGAATCTCAGCTATCTTAAATGGAGGAGGATTACTCGGGTCAAATTCGCCTTCATTGTCGAATTTCTTAGCCCGATTAACCCCGTTAACATATGAGCCATCGGGTGAATCTACAGAGACAAATATTAAGCCATCAGCACCACGAAAAAAGGATTTCTCTATACCCATTTCTGTACATTCAACATAATCTATGGACAGTGGAACACAGAGACAGGGACGGAGCCAGGGGTTTGTATGTGGGGGCGGACTATGTTTGTGTTACTTTTTGCGTAGTGGGGGCGGACTATGTATGTGGAGGAGGGGTGTGGTTTTTATAGTATGATGATATATATATATTTTTCAATGTAATAGTAGGGTTTTTTCAAATTGTAGCAGGGTGATAGCCGCTACTAGCCACCTCTCTCTCCATCCTTGCAAAGAGATTATTTTGTTTTTGCCCTTATCAAATTGAACTCTTAAAATTGGAACAGTTTGTGGGCACTTTGGGTTTCTGATTTTGTTTCCAAAAATTTGGAAAATGTTTCGTTTTCTAAAAAAATCTGCAAAAAACATAGTGCATTTACAGCAACAGGCATTGCCAACGTAGATTTTACTATATCAAATGTAGCACCATCACCCTCCCTAGCAGCCACCATTGTTGTTACCCATTTCCAATAAAGAAAATTAACAATAGATTTTTGCATTTGGGTAAGAAAACAAAACAATAATACAAAATCAGAGAAACAAAACGGTTTCAAACAAATTCAAGACATGAAGCCAATGCTGCATTTTGCAGAGAAAAGAAATGGATACCTTTACCCATCAAAGAATTGCTAGAGGCAGTCTCTTTCACAGCAACTTCTTCAGATTCCACCATTACCATCTTGATCTACCTCTCTATATATGAAATGTATGTATAGCTCTTTGGTTTTAGACTAGAGTTTTTGACACCAGTATGACATGCAAATTAGGTCCAGACCAGGTGGAAGCAGTTTGCTTCCCCCTCTGGCTCTTGGGTTTTGCTGCTTCTTCAATGACAGTCTCCAAGTGTGCGGTGTATATATAGAAGTTCCAAAACCCTAAAATGTGTGTCAGCATGTGTAGATTGGGAGTGAATTTATTTTTGGACTGATTTTCACCTAATTTTTTGTCTTTCGGTAAAAAATTATGTGTAAAAGTTTTCCTGATAAAAAATAAATGTGAACGTCAATTTAGGGTGTGGAATTTTTTTTTTTCTTTTTTGATTTGAGATGGGATATTGGGGGTGATTTTTGTCTCACAACAAAAATGTCACATGCACAAAGCAGCACGTGCACTGCTGCAGGGAAGAAATGTTGTATGTGGGTAACAGAGTTTAGGAATTAGGCTCCGTTTCACTAACTCAAAAAGCCAAAAATTAACTTATTACGTTTTTTGAGATAGGTCATCCCCTCACAATACATCACATAAAAAATCACAAAAAGCCAACGCGTATTTCGAGCTCTCACATAAAAAAGCTAAAAAGCCAAAAAAATCAAGTTAGTGGCACATCCCTTAGTGTAGGAGATCTCTCCAGATAAGTAAACAATCGTAGAAAACCTTGCTTTAATTACTATTGCATGTAACATACTTAATGCACTCACTAGGGGTAGGTTTACGCGGTTGAAACTCAGGACTTGGTTGGACATGACCTTCCTCATAGCAACTTATCGGAGCTAAATATTCTTCTAACACCATCCACATGTGGTAAAATCCGGGGTGCTGCGCAGTCCCATGAGCGGCCGTGCCGATATCGTTCTGATGATCGGAGACGTCTACCGCGTAGAGCTCGTACAGTTGAACAAGTATACCGGAAATTAACTCGATCGGATATCGTTAAGTGCGTAATCGAAACACATATAACTTGAAAACAAGTGAATCCTAATGGATATGAAACGCTGGATCAAAACCACTGAATCTATTCTTTACAAGTACATGTGTTCCGATAAGGCACTTAATGATATCCGATCGAGTTGATTTTTGTTACACTTGAAGTACTGACGAGCTCTACGCGGTAGACGTCTAAGATAGTCGGATGCTGCACAGCACGTGGTGGGACTTTAGTCTAGATCCTGACATTGGTGCGGAAGAGTCCTCTATAAATAATGGTGTGGTGTGTCGGAGCAATACTCCCTGATGGAGATAACGAATACTGTACCTGCACTTCCATTTATCCCATTAACCTTTTTCTTTTCCATTCCACTGCCTAACACATACACACTTTACACTTGCTTTTATTCCTCTTTCCATCCACACACGCGAAGAATTAATCCGCTTCTCCCCACTGCAATACACTCACTCACACATGCACATGAACAGGTCACTCCCGTAATTCACAGTAAATAAAAAAAAAAAAGGGGGGGGGGGGGGGGGGGGGATCAGATGAGTTCCCCTCTGCCGTACGTCCTTCTCACCCACTGCCAAGAACACATGTGCACACATGCACCTGCAATTAATTGATTCCTCTTGTAAAAAACATACCTAGAGAGTCTCTACCCCTTACCCAAATTTTTACCCAAATTTAAGTAAAAACTTTGATTTGGTATGGAGCACTCCAATGGGCAAAAGAAAATCTAGGCATAAATTTGTGTAAAAGCCTAATTAATGGCATTGTTGTAAATTTGAGGGTGAGAAAATGGCCTTCAAAATTTGATGTTGGATTTGGTTTTCACCAAATTTGGTGAAGAATTTGAGTAATATCAAATTTGGTGAAGGATTTGGTGAAGGAGTGGAGTGGGATTTTGGGTGATTTTTACTCAAATTTGAGTTTGATGTAGGATTTGGGTAAGGAGTGGAGATGCTCTAACTGATGTGGGAAAATGACCAAGGATATTAGTTTACCGATTTCCATAATTACTTTATTGGTAGCTAAAAATTAAACCAAACCAACGATTAACTTTGATAACAGAAATTCACTTAAAACATGATAATTATCAATTGTGTTCCTTGGCTTCCACACTTATTTTATTAGAATGTACACGGGATTAAATAACTTAAGCACAATTTTATTATTTCTAATTTTTAATGTATTATTCTAGGACCCGGTACGCTCCAGTAGATTTACGGTAAATTTCGGACACAAGATGAGTTATGAATTATCCCTGTTACATGAGGTTTTTCGCAAAAATTTATGTTCTTTATTAAATTATGATTATTTATATATGAAATTCTTTTGAAGCAAATATACCATGAAATTCTAATGTTTTGCTCAGTTTTTGAGAAAAAAAGTATTATCGATACCTCCAAACAATGTCCCTGGAATCTGGGGGACGTTAAAGATACCAGCGGAACGGTGTTATAAGTGTGGAATGGAAAGGGGCATAGCCAGGTGTCCAACTGAATTGATCAATTCAAGACGTTATATTGGGGGTCGCACCCTCACAGCTGGCAGAAATCGTTGGATGGTATATCGTATTTTTTATGGAATGTTATGTTTCATACAAGCTTATTTATGAACTGATGAAATGATTTATGTTCTTATCTTAAATTCCATGGTAGACCATGTAACTCTGATAATTCATAAACTCACACAAGCAGTGGCTTACGTTGTTGTAATTTTTCCCTTTTCAGGTAACCAGTGGTAGAAGGACGAGTCAAGTTACCAGTACTTAGCATATGTTGTGTTTGTAATATAAATAAAAGAAAAAAAATGTAACCTATTTAAGGAATAAGGAACTCTAGCAAGTTGTATTTGTAAAATATGGGCTAGAGTTGTGAATGTAAATTACAGCTTCCGCAATGTTAAGTTGTTTATTTTGATAAATAAAATTTAAAAGAAATACTGATAGAGGCCTTTGGTGAGACGAGCTCACTGGTCGGTCACGATATTTAAATCCGTTGGATTTGGATCGTGACATTTTGACTTCTTATTTTTCACTTTTCTCATTTTTGTTAAAAAAATTAAAGACCTATGAAATGTATTTGTAAAATACATTCTACACATATCTTCCAAACCCTCTATAAATTTATATACATTTTGGCCATAATATAAAAAGAAAAAAATGTAAAAACAAATTGCTAAAAATAAAAACATATGGCTCCCGAACACTAATAAATCATGCAATTAATTCATGCTTTTATTCTTAAGTTACACATTAGAAATCATTTAAAACTACTTTAAATATTAATGAGGTCAATTTTGAGAAAATCAACACACTTATTATTTTAAATTATCAAAGAGGACAAACATTTTAGGACATCACAAAATGAAATATTAGGCATGCAATCTGGTTAAGTGCATTGTATCTCATTTCCATGTCACAATTAATCTCTCTCTTATATTTCTTCCGTCCTATGGTCATCACGGAAAGTCGTTTTATAATGGAATTTTGACCTGAATTTCAATTTTGCTTGGATATTTAGCTTCAGCTCACTTAAGAATTTACCTTTTTCTTCTCATAAATTTATTCCATCGGAAACATTTGTGTTACTTGTTGAACGAAGAATTTTTTTTGTGCCTAATCTTTAAAAATTGATTGACTTAATAATAAAAAAAAACCTCAATTACCTCTTCAACTTGGTAAAAAATAAAATAAAACAATTATACACTAGGGTAATTAAAATCGTATTTAGAAAAACACAAATTTTAGTAACTGACTAAAGATATGGGACATAGTAAACTGTAGAGTGATCTGAAACCTAGATGCTACTTCCTCGTCCCTTTTTAATTGTTGAATATTCTATTTTGGTGTGTTTTAAAAAGTTAAGGGGTAAAAGTGTGTACAATTATTGTTTGTTCTTTTGAAAAGTTAATGTGAAAAGAGTTAATGGGTAAAAGTGAAGGTAAAAATTGGTGTGAAAGGTGTAAGGTAAAAGTAAAAGTTGATGTAAAAAAAATAATGTTGATGTTTCTTTAATAAATTGGATTTACGAAACAACACACTTAAAAAAGGACGGAGGGAATAGTAAATCCAAGAAAAGCTTACAAGTTTTTACCTCTGTAATAAATCAAACCCCTACACTATACAATTTTTCAATTTAAAGTCAAAACTAAAAACGGTTTTTTAAATTCTAATTTGTCTGTTATTATGTGTCCACTGACTCTAACAGAAAATCAGAGGAATCACACTTCAAGAAGCAAATTATGTGTGCAACACATCTTAAGTAGCTAACTCCTTGAGGCCATATCCATGTTTTTTACGAGCCTTACTGATGAACACAATTTATTGACACAGATAATTCTTTGAAATCGTATGTTTTCTCATTTTTTATTGTACTTAATTAGTTTTGGTTTTTAGTTATCTCTATTAAACAATTTAATTTGCATGAAAAAAATGATAATGACCATTATTTCAGCCGTTGAATTCAATTGGTGCAGAGTTGATGCAGAGGCGAAGCATATGAGTAATTACATAATGTTCAAAGCATTGCCAAATGCCAACCAAATTAATTTAGTTGTGGGTCCATGAAGAATATCAAAAGATTGGTCCAACCGTCCAAGTGCCCGTGGTCTACATCCCCAGAAATGGAGAGAAATTAATTACAAGGTGCTTGCTGATTGGTTGATACAAATTTGATTTACATCAGCTTAAAACGAATTTAATTTGACTATAGTTGTTTCTTGTAATTGGAAGTCCGTGTCAGTTTGCGTGCACCTTAACAAATTCCGAAGTCCTGAAATTAATATCCGGACAAACCTCCGGTGACTCCAAAGTTTGAAATGAACTCGATCCATAGGAATGAAACATATAATTTCATGGCGGAGCATTTATAAGCCCAATTGAATTTGGGGCAAACACTCTGACATTAGCTCGACAGTTAATGTGGGAGATGGCTGTGGTGACGGTTACCTGTTCACTCCTGCAGTTATTAACCAAATAAAAAACACTAACTTTATCTAGGTGTCCTAATGTCTAAGCAAATGTCACTTTTAACTCCATTATTGGAGATGGCCTTACAGGTGCCTAAATGGAGCTGAGCTAAGGAGGTGTCCACTAAGTCAGTTTTTTGGTTTTTTTTTTTTTTACAGCTTTTTATGTAATGTATTATGAGAGAGTGACAATCTCGATTTCAGAAATAAAATGGTTTTTTGGCTTTTTTGAGTTAATGGAATAGGCTCTAAGACAAGTCGCACCATAATGCAAATGAGAAATTTAAGTTCATCACACAATGAAAATGCATGCTAAAGTTTGCAGTTGAGTTTCCACGAAAAATACCGTCTTCTTACTGTAGTCAAAAGTGGGTGTTATTTCCGCTAAACGAGGAGTATTTTTGTGATGTACATAACGAGAATGACTTGAGAAAAAATACCGCAAATATCATCGTCAAAAATTGATAAGTCAAGAGAATTGGATTGCCAATTCCATTTCTGATCACCATCCGAATTAATGCATGGGGCCCTTATTCTATCTAGTGAATTTCAAGCACTGCTCTAGGCCTTAGCGGTTACAGAACGATTTCCAGCATGTGCACTTAATGCAATTCATGCATTTTTGTCAAGACATGTTTACTTCTCGATCATGCTTCACGTAGCCTTCAAAATAAGGTAATTAGGCATCAAAATAGTACAGTACTACCCATCCTTTTAATTTTTTTTTTTAATCAAGATGAATTCCAAAAGAAAAACAAATGAAATCTGAATGAAACTCCACAAATCCTAGTCCACGCAACTTATCCATATTGTAGTTAGTGAGATTTAGAACCGTTGGAACTAATGTGTTCATCGGTCAATTGTCAATCGCATTTTGTTCGTCTATGATCCACACCGTCTGTTTTCGGAATGTGCAAGATTTTGTATGTTAAAAGGGGAAAGTACAGTAATATGCATGACAAAATGGAGCGCGCATGGTAATTGTGTTTTAATTACTTTTTCTACAAATTAAGTTTGTTCACCCTTGATCGAGTTGAGATCCTTGGGTCTTACTTTGATGATTAAAATTGTTATTTCATTCAAACTATTATGTTAGAACACCATGCAAAATTCAATTCAATTGGATGTCAATATGTGATTGGTCAATATATGTTTTTTGTTATTTAAATTTTTTAAAAGAATTGGACTTTCTAATCAAACACCTATCCATGTTGGATATTTGAGCTGAACTTTTGCATGAGCTTCTAATAAATGAGAAAATATTCTTTACACCGGCGGTGTAAACCCCCACTTTTCTTCCAAACCAATCACCAAGTGCCACGTCATTTAAATAGTTCCTAATAATGGTACAGAAAAAAAAAACTGTTAGTGGTGTAAATGCTAACTAGAGTTTTTTTTATTTTTTTTCACGGTGCTAACTTGACGTAACCCAACCATTTTTCCAAGCCCAACTTACCGCTCAAAGTTCCAAAGAATTACTTACCCCATTTACTGTAGATGATAACAAGCCTTGTTTGTAAATGAAGTTCTAGTATGGATTATGAAATAGGGCTTCTAGCCTCCTACTACTTACCCTTTTCATTTTGGAATTTTTAGTATGATTGAAGTTGTAAATTTTTTGTTATGTTTGGGAGTGGAGTTATGTGAATCTACTGTAATCATAGTATATTTAGACCCTTGGCAGCCTGCCTTAGCAACATATTTCTATAATGAAAAGATGCGGAATATTATGTTTTTATGGTTTGTATTTTTTTGGCGTTAGTTACCAACTTTCGTGGTGTCGAAGAGGACGGAAAAACTGATGGCGTCAAGTACGGCATGACTGTTTAGTTAAGTTTAATCTAATTTCTGAATTACCCAAAAAAAAAAAGACTTTTGGGTTGTGGGCAATGAATGGTCCCGGGGGCATATTGGTCTGAAAGATTGTAGAGTTGTATTTTTGGATTCAAGAGCGGAAGAATTCGCCCCTGCCTTGGTTGTAGAAGTAAGTAAATGGGGCTATAAGTAATTCTTTGAAACTTTCAAGGGTAAGTTGGGCTTGGAAAAATGATTGGGTTAACTCTAGTTAGCATTTACACTACTAACAGTTGACTGTACCATTATTAGGCACTATTTAGATGACGTGGCACTTGGTGATTGGTTTGGAGGAAAAGTGAGAGTTTACACCGCCGGTGTAAATAATGTTTTCTCCTAATAAATTAATCTAAACAAAATAAGTGAATTCGATATTAAAGTGTAATTCAAAAGGGGTGCCACTCCAAATGAAAAAAATATTGCCGGCATTAAAATGAGGATGAACAAAATTGGTCTCGTCAAAACCTGTTGAAAGTGTTTCACTTTTAGCCGTTGATCTTTTTATTTCACGCTCGAATTAGGCAATTAGTTCCCTAATCAATCAAAACTTACGAATGGGTGCAAGGGAGATCTATGCTTTTTAAAGACTTTGGGGAGTAACACTTAGGCTTATTTCGGCTGAAGTGGAAAAGCCAACTTTTTCTTTTTTGGATTTCCAAAAGCCTTATCATTTGGCTAAAATAAGCAACTTTTTCATCTAATTTTTGGTCGACTTTTCTGGCCTAACATGCCTTGCCAACATGAGGCCTGGCCTATCCCATTTTACTAATCTACCCTTAACTTATTATCATAATACTCAGTATACCCTTGCATAACTTTATACTCGTGTTTTTGTTATGGAAGATGGTTATGCTTTTTTCCGTACGCGGACTAGTTCGATTCCACGATTAACGTTTCAGCTTTTTTTTTTTTCCTCCTCGCCAAAATTCACTTCAATTGATATGTGCAAGGGCATTTCGGGAAAGTTCACCTCTCAAATTGTAATAAAATTTAATATTTTACAATAAGCAACAAGCAATAAAAAAAAAAGGTGGTCATACCAATCCATTTTTTGCTTTTGGCTTTTTACTCGAAATAAGCCAAAAAGCAAAAAAATTAGTTTTTCTACTTTGACCAAAACAGGCTTTAATATTATAATTTGGTCTCTATATACACGCTTGAGTTGGATGCTTTTTTTATTTTATTTTTATCGTTGAATAAGAGTTTGATTGTTTAATAATCAATTCCGTGGTGTAGAAGTTTTTTTTCCCAATAGTAGTCCATTCGCTGTGGCTACCATGTCTTGCTGAGTTGAATTTTTTTTCACCTACGATTTGTACATATAATTGGTTTTGAATTTGCTGATTCTGTTTACGACAATGAATTGACTAAATTATGTAAAGTCCATACCGATAAATCGCACCAAACCAAACTAACTAAATAAAACGTGGTCCGGTGTGGTTTGTTAGTGATATTGGTCAGTTTCGGTATAAAACAACTAAAAACTGATTAAATTGGTTCAATTTAATTTTTTCATAGAATTGACCGAATCGAACCACTTACATACCTAGTCCCTGGGCACCCTAAATTTTGGGTGCAAATAGGGTACAACACACGTGGTGCCTGAGTGCGCATCTAGGCTGTCCAAAACTGTTTTGGACGTCCAGATTTCTCCCTCTCTCTCTCTCTCTCCACTTTCGCTCTCTTCTCTCTCTCTAAAATCTGGATGGTCCAAAATATTTTTAGATGGTCGGGATGCACGTGGTACCGGCCGGCACCTAAATTTTTCTATTTTGAAAGGATTCATGAATGAATCAATTAGGCAGGCAGCAGAGGTAGTACTCAATTTTAGACGTAGTGAATGCAAACAAGAAAGCAACAGAGATATGTGGGTATTAAAAACGTTGTTGAGTGCTATGGAATATGGATGGAGTACTGGGTATTAAAAACGTTGTTGAGTGCTATGGAATATGGATGGAGTACTGATTGTGGCGGTTTTAATTATTTTACCGTTGAATAACAGTTTGATTGTTTAATAATCCATTCCGCGGTACTGTCGAAGTTTTTTTCCAAGAAGTAATCCATTCTGTGAGGATATGGGGAGGTGCTGCGCAGCGTGCTGTGCGGCGGCTTTCGGCGCCGCGCCGGCATTGTGATCGAGTTAGTAATTCATTCTGTGGCTACCATGTCTTGCTGAGTTGATTTTGTTTCTACCTATGATTTGTGTACATATAATTGGTTTTGAATATGCATGCTGATTCTGTTTATGACAATGAAGTGACTAAATTATGTAAAGTCTATACCGATAAATCGCACCGAACCAAATTGATTAAATAAAATATGATCCGTTGCGATTTGTTAGTGATATTGGTCGGTTTCGGTATAAAATAATTAAAAACTGATTAAATTGGTTCAATTTAGTTTTTTCATAAAAACTGAATGAATCGAACCACTTACATACATACCTAGTCCCTGGGCACCATGGAAAAAATACACTTAAATAGAGAGGAAAGTGAAAACACTCGAACAAAAATACAATATTGGACTGGAGAAATATCGGGTATAAAATAAATGAATAACCCATTTGTGACACTCCATTTTTATTCCTTTTGAATACGAAAATTTTGGGTGCGAATAAGGTTATAGCACACGTGGTGCCCGAGTGTGCATTTAGGTCGTCCAAAACTGTTTTGCACATCCCAAATTTCTCCCTCTCTCTCTCAAATTTAGACCGTTCAAAATATTTTTAGATGACCTAGATGCACGCTGAATACTGCCACGTGGTACCAGCCGGCACCTAAGTTTTTCTCCTCTTGAATGGATTCATGAATGAATCAAATTTAAGCAGCAGAGGTAGTACACAATTTAAGACGTAGTGAATGCAAACAAGAAAAACAGAGCTATGTGGGTATTGAAAACGTTGTTGAGTGCTATATATGGCTGGAGAACTGATTGTGGCGGTTTTTAATTGTTTCGTTAGTTGCGAGGAAACCAAATTCTACTATGAATTTATAAGGTGGTCCGTGTACATGTACGGTCGACGCACAAGAGTCCTAGGAAACAAAACACGTAACAAGGTAATTTACTTAACGAGCTTTCTTAAACGAACTAAGCCTATATAAACGAGCCGAGCTTTTGTGAACCGATTCGAGCTTTACCAAGCTTATTTACTAAACGAACCTAAAATTCGAGCTCGAGTTCGGCTCGATTACTAAATGAGCCGAGCCACAACCTGCTCGCAAGCAGCTCGGTCCGTTTGCGGCCCTTACCATGGGAAAAAAATTTGTTCACCCTCACCAAAAGAGGGTGAACAAAACCCTCACCCTGATTGGTTGAAATAGTGTGGGGTCCATAAAAAATGATGTGGATCCCACCACAAAGTGATGTCATGCTTACCAAAAAGTGTATTGATTCCGTGGATCCCACACCATTTCAACCAATTAGGGTGAGGAGGGTGAACAAATTTTTACTCTTACCATGGGCATGAGAATTCTATGAAATAAAAAGCCGGTCCTCATACATGTACGGTCGACGCATGAAAGTCCTAGGAAACAAAACACATGTGAACAAGGACTATCGTGCAAAACACGCAGCCTGAGAACGACTAGGAAACGCCAAGGAGGTCCACAACTCCGCCGCACATGGCCAGGAAACAAAGCATGTGTGATACGCAGACATGGTCTGGATGAAAATCAATGTGGATACTCTCCTCACACAATTGATCAGAGTTCGATTCTCGAATAAAAACGCAAGAAAATATAATTACGCAAGAAAGTATTATTATTACCTGTTAATTCTCTTGTCCCGACATGGATGACCTGCTTTTGACAAGAACAGAGAGAGCATTAATCGAGTTGCGCATAAGCTGACACTGACACTCCTGAGCGTCGAAATTGGTTCTGTGGATAATTAATCAGAGATAGCAAAAGGTTTTTGGATTGTGGACTTTCACCGCACAATGTGTGAAACATGCAGCCTTGGGTACGAGCTTTGGGTTTGGGCTCTCAGAGATGGCCTTCGGTTGTCTTTTCTCGCAGTAAAAAAACTGATTCGAATGCGAAAACAGATGTCAAAATTATTTATGATCTATCATCTAAGCTTCAAACTGAGATCCAGGAAATGCATCATAAAAAGAGGAAGCAAGCTTGTTTCAAACTGACTTAAGTCAGAAACCGACTTAAATTGGCTTTTTAAGTTGATGTATTGCAAGAGAATTCTATATCTTGTAAAACACAATATGTCAATTTTAATTATAACATGAGCGTTAAAGCCCATGAGTTTGAGGGCCTAGGCCTGTGGTCCCCTTGCATTTTATTACGTGAATGTTAAAGTTAGGTGAGTGTTAAAGCCCAATCCAGCTATGACAATGCTGTCCAGTGTTCACTGTCTGGTAAAGCAGTCTCCAGATTTTATATGAGCTGCAACCGATTCTGCAGGGGAAAATACATATGGATGCAACAAGGGCTCCTAAGTTTGTTCCATGTATGTGTGAGACTACGTACGTTTCCAGCGTAAAACTACACGAGAGTGAGTTTCCGACGTTTATGGTACTCATTTGACATACAACGTATTACAATTTGTTTACATATTTTTGTGATCCAGTCAACCAATTATCTTATACATTGAAAATCTCACATAGCCTCAACATAGATGCATTGGATTAATACCGTAATAAAAGGGTGCATAACACCATTAATGGCGCATATCTTCGGCACAAGAAGATTTTTAATACAACCTACAAGATAAGAAAACATGGAGACCTTTGGAAAACCAAAAATGGCTATGTACATGGAGCTACATCAACATATGATTATGGTAATTGATTTTCACACCCCTCAAATTGTTATGCACTCTCTGTTTTTTTTTTCCGCTCTTGAGCACTGGTGTTCTAGGGGCCTTCTTTGTGTACGACGGTACTCTAGGGATCCTCTTCACCACACATTTGTGTGGGATAGTGCTCAAGGAGCACTGAATAATCACTCTAGGAATGTGGGTAGGGTGCCCAAACCGCGAATCATGGGTCGAGCAAGGCAAACTGAGGCGGCCAGCTTGCACGGAATGACATTGCTTTGGGGCTCATATGGACACGGTGGAGTAGGTCGCCTGGGTTGAACAAGCCATTAGGCAATTTGTGCAATCGATAAGCGCCTGAGAGGACAGTGAGCCCATTGGGTTGATCTAACCACCCACAGGGCGCAACCATGATGTGGTTAGGCTGAGAGGTGGAGATAGTAGCCACATCACAGAATGCAGAACCATTAGACTGGTGGTCCCTAATAAAAAAAAAAAAAAAAAAAAAAACAGAGAGAGAAAAAGGACTGGCGGTCCTAGAAATGGAAGGGAACCCATGATGTACTCAGACAGAGAGACTCATGTGAGGTGCGGAGGAAGACCTGAAGCCAGGCAACAGGTATAGGGTACTTGCACTTCTCTACTTAAAATCCTAACTCTCTGTCAACTCAAAGTTGTTTTGCCAACATGCATATTGGAGGGGCTTTTTCAACCAACTCCGGTCAAGCACCTAAGCTTATTATCGAGTCTCGTAGGCAAACTACACGGCCTTAAGCAGTCAAAGGTCACTTGTGTCCCACATGTGTCCTAGCCGGAGTAAGATTAAGGCTTTGGTCTTCGTTTCTGTACCCAAGTCAAAAACACGTAAAATAAGGTGCCACTAACAAACAAAGCACTTCATATTACCCTAGCACTAGTGTCACCATAAACAGCCACTACAGTATTTGGTATGTTCTGTATTGAGCTCTTGCAAAGGCTTTCAAAAGATCGTTGTTAGGTTGTGTTCAAGGAATCAAGAGCACCTATGCACTTAACTCGTACAAAAATCAGGTTCTGCTTTCGAGTCTTGTCACAGACAGCATAATTTACCATGCACAATATCATCATGCTCTTTCAAAAGTTCCAGCCAGAGAAAATTGTTTGAGTAATGAAAGTATAGAACAGAACTGGTAGCCCCCACGCAGAAAATTCACATTGCAGAGGCTTTAACTTGAGTACCTGACTAAGATAAGCCTCAATTAGTTGATATCCAAGTTTTCAGCCACTGCAGAACCCAAAATCCACATCTGTGGCATGAAGGATTCTGGTTCTCTCTCTCCTGCCCCACTCTATTATCTCCCCAACTTTAACTCAAATTTTGAAGCCCATGAGTAGATATATCATTAGAGTGATTCAACAGCGTCAGCTGGTAAAGTATTGAGTTAAGAGAGCCTTATATCACATAAAAATCACATGACAAATTTACTCTTGGTTCGATATCTGTTGTTTGCGGACAGACAGAGCTCTCTACTATTGCAGCAAACATGAGTATTAACATCACTGTTTATCATATATACTCAGTGTTTCGTACCCTACCAGCAAATTGCGGAAGTATCCGTAATGCTGAAACTACAAAGCAATTTTTTGGAGACAATCACCATATTATCCAAAAGGAAAGAGTGTTGTTCTTCTGTTTAGGATACAATATATAATGAATGGTTCATCCAACAAAAGAAATTTTTAACTCATTTCTTATTAAAAAGCATCAAATTTACTCCACAGCTAAGGGAAATGGAAACATTGACATGTGAACACTTGCCTGGCTAGCTAGATGCACACACACCAAATCTTGGACCTCAAGTTACAGGGCAGCGAACGAATCCATCTTCCATGATATTGCATGTTTCATGTTGGGTGGCTGCCACTTAGACAGCAGGAATTAGAATGAACACATACTATTATCCGCAATGAAGATTACCGTTGGGGAATTTCTTTGTCCTACAAGATCCCAAATCATCGAATAGTAGTCACTGATGCTGTACCAATAAATTGAACGATAAGTAGAACCTTTTTTCCGTTTCTCTTTTGATTGATCATAAGATACTGAACTACCATAACAAGAAAAGTTGGGGCACAAACAGCATTGACATGGAAAAAAATTGAAGTAGCAAGCAAGGCTATTCCACCAAAGAAAACATAAGTGACAAAACTAGCAACCTTATTTTCATCATCTAACCTTCAAGCCACCAGTGAAACACTACTCAACATGAGTCCTAGTCTAGCAAGCGACACTTATTTTACTCCTAATGTATCATCCCACCTGGACTGTTTAGCTGACGAGTCAATTTTTCGCCTCTAACTCCCTAATCCCTTTATATGTAGAGCAGCACTTCATAATTGGACTAATTGCTTCACAGCTGACTGATATCGAAGCCAATCAGAAGGCAAGAGGATTATGTAAAGATGCACCCATCAGGTCTCTAGATTAATAGGGGAACTTGTAAAGCTATCAGCGGTTAACATGTCTTCCAAATATTCCACACAAGCAAGGGGATGCTCAGAAAGACATAAAAAGAGAACTTGTATTACTTAACGATCACAGTGAATGCTTATCGATTCATATCCCCACAACAAACATACCAACCCAGAGACTACATATAACGAAAACCAAACAGCATAAGACCAAGAATTATTTGCAATAAACAGAAAAGTAGAAAGAATACCGGCATAAGACCAAGAATTATTTGCAATAAACAGAAAAGTAGAAAGAACAACTCAGAGAATCCATACAACACCCAAATGCAAATTTTGACACAGCTAAACATGCAACTTGTCTACCATCCATCTCCATTTTTGGGACCAAAGAGCTGATAATATTCACAAATACAATATAAGACCTAGAACCCGGTTGCAACATTCCGAATGTCATCTCCAAGTTCATAATCATAAACGACCCTGAAAGGACCCATAGTTGCATTCTTCACAAATCCGCACGAGTGTGCACGGACGAACATAAGAGTCACAAATCACACATTTCCTATCACATTTCTCGCATAATCGTCCAATAGCAATACCTGGATGCTTCCTGCACATAATCAAATCAGGATGATGCTTGGCCATGTCTCCTGCAAGAAGCTCTTATCTTCTGAACTTGAAGGGTAACCTGCATTCAACAACAATCAAAGAGTTACACTTCCCAACAACAACCAACCAACCAAAAATTAATCTTCAAAGAATTTCAAGTCAGAAGCTGGTCATCAAACAGAGTGTATAACCTCGGGAAATAAGAGTAAAACACTTCAAAGCATGAATAAACATTCACATGTTTCTATCTGGAACAGTAACAGTAAGTGCCCGTGATGCTGTCTTCTAAACACTAAAGCAAGTACTATGACAAAAGGAAAAGGAACTGTGCAAGCTAAGACCAGTGAGGAGAGTTACATAAGTCTTACACTGATCATGCAACTATTTCAATCAATGTGGAAAACAAAAAATGAACTACACTGATTCCAACATTTCCAGTTACCAACAGCATCCAATTCAAACCGTTCAAACTAAATGCATAAAGATAAGGTGTTCGAGAAACCTCAAAGACTAAGAAGCCCCTAGGATGAACAAAAACAACCGTGAGCAAAAGTAAGGATAGAGTTGCAAATTAAAAAACATCATGATTCATGAATATCAAACTATGACCTACTACAAGGCGTTGGAATAGTGATTTATTACAGGCCAAAGAAGGAACAACATTTGGTTTCATTCTACAAAGATAATGAACATAATCTTAAATGACTAGAGAATTTCAGGGACTAAATTAATTCCTGTTACGGAGCCAAAATGAAAATAACAAACCAGTAGGCAGTAGCCCGTTACCATATTGAGAAACATGAAGAAGAAGATTCAATAGAATTGCCATAAACGTAAAATAACACAATCCTACAACTCTTAAATTTTGAGTTTATTAGACATTGGAATGCCATAAACGTAAAATAACACGATCCTACAACTCTTAAATTTTGAGTTTATTAGACATTGGAATCCAAAAGCAGAACTCAAAGGCAACTTTATAACAAGTTACGATGGAATTATAAAATACGTAACGGGCTCTAAAAGATTTTCGTGAATAATGTCCATAAATATGGTTTTCCTCATCTCATGTTCTATATATGTCCGCAAGTACCTTAGTCTTAATTGTAATTAGTGAGGCTTGAACCTTAGTCTCGTGCATGGGAATGCATGCTGCCTAGCATTGAAATACCACTTCACTCGCTCCTTAGTCTTAGCTTTAGACATTCTAAGAAGCAATCAAATAAACAACAATTTTTAAAAACACATGTCAAATTTTCTCAAATTCCCTTCCAAGTCTAAAATCTCTCATCCAATTCTCATATCATTCTCAAACTCAGATCCCCTTGTCACAAACACGCAGAAGTTCAACAAATTAATCCCAAACGAGTTTCACAGCAATAATTCAAAACGATAATTCACCACATACAATAGTAAAAAAAATATCGAAAATAAAATATGTATCTGAATATTCTAGAGAGAGAGAGAGAACCCGATACAGATCAAAGCTTCTCGAATGAGGGATGATTATGATACAGCAAATATGAAATATCCCAGAACAGAGATTGGGCTTCGAAACAAAGTAAAGCCCAGCAGCCCAATTGATTCCTACAGAAACACGGACGGACCCGAAGAAATATACTTTGGACTTTTTGATCCACTTTTCGTTACAGTAAAGCCTTCTCGTCATTCATTTTTTCTGAATTTTCTCTAGATTCATTCACGATATTAGACTTATTTTTATTAGGTATGACAAATGACGTTGTTGTTTTTTTCGTCATTCGTCAGTCCTAATCTATTACATGGGGGAAAATGAGACTCGATCCCGGGATGCAGTGTGGGGCATCCAAGAACTCTAGCGCATGAGCTAGCCACGACTTGTGATTAGAGGAGTCTAAAAAATAAGAAAATATGACCGAAAGTTAAAAAAAAAATATTCACTTAAGATAAAAATTACCATAAAATGTTTTTTTAAAACGAAAAGTAAAAGATACTAGTAATAATTTACCAGACCGAAAATTTAGGAAAATGGAGCCTTAGTACATCCCAATACTATACGTGTTTGGTTTCAATTTATATTACATTACACAACGGTTTTAAAAAATGTCTCACTCACAAGTGTCCTCCGTGGCACATTGAAGGGCTATGATTGAATTTTAAGTTTGTGATTCAACAAATCCTAGGGTTCTTATCTCTCCCAATTCAAACCCCATATAGATAACATTTGTGTTCTACAGATGGGATCGGTACTAAGTCAATCTAAGGGATGAAATCATTCCAAAAAAAAAATCCAAGGGATTCTATTCCCAAAAGATTGAGCTCAATCAGGCACTAAGCTGATCTAATTAACTATCATTGACTCATTTCATTCAAAATTTGAATCTTCCCATTCTTAGGGATTCTATTCTCGAGTTGTGTATTAATTGAGGCTATCTATGTTCTGATTTTTGTCCAGGCAGTTTGATTATATGTTCTAATTTCGAATATGAAGATCATATTGAACCACTCTGGAGCTTCAAAAGGCAATTTGAAGAGGTAACATCTTTTTCATTTTCATAGTCGTTGAACTATGTTGTTTGAGGCAAAGTATTATCAATCCTTTATAAACAAGAAACCCCAGTATTTTTATTTGATATTTCACTTCCTAGATGTTGTAACTAGCTAAGAATGGGACACATATGAATTGAGTAAGCAAGAGGCAAAACATTAGAGATGGAAAAACCATGTGAATTGATAATTTGGTAAGTACAATATAGCTCGACAAGCTTTTTCTGTGGATTCTTCTTCTTTATTTATTAGAATGTCAAATGTTTGTTTTCTTTTAATTTCCAACAATTCTGTATCAATCCTTTTAAAATTACATTCTTGGAATTTTTTTAAAACCCATGATTGGTTGCTTTAACATGCTAGGTTCTCATGGGGTATGGCTTTGTCCAGTCCATGTGTGTGGTGGAGCATACATCGACTCGTGGAATTAGTCGAGGTGTGCTCGAGCTGTCCCGGACCACCCATTTATCAAAACAAACAAAAAAGGCTAGGACCGAGCACATAAGAAAAACGCCAAAGATAGAGATGAAAGAAGGATACGAGTTGGTACCATAGCTCCACAAGCTTTGATAAGAGTGTGGTACCGCAAGCTATGGTACCTATTACTCTTTCATTATTGTTTTTCAATTTTTTATGCAAAAATTAAAATCAAAATCTTGCATGCACAGATAGCATGTTTCATTTTCACAACTTAAGCACCCGTTCGGTTTTGTGTATAACTCAGTAGAAAAGGTTGCATGTGCATGCTAAGGAAATGGTCCTTTTAACGTGTTATTTGTGGACTTTTTAAATATTGCATTGAATATGTGTGAACTATATTTAATGTCATCGAACTCTGTTGTGAACAGTACTCGGCTTGATTGGCGGGGTAGTTAACATTGGAGAAGCATAATTTATTTAAATTGTGTTCGGAACATATCGTTTCGTGCCTTTAGGCACAGACAAACCCTAGTTAATTATATTTAGGGACTGGTTGCTTATCCATCATACCTTTGTCTTCTCATTCTAAATAAGCAAATGAATAAATTTACAAAACTTACATGATTGTTTAGTTAGTCTCGACTATCATCAATTCATCCAAAACAACAATAATAGTAATAATAATAACGTTCAATGAAATTATGTTACTAGCTACTAAATGGTACACAAATAGGTTTGCTTTGGGTAAATAAACCAGGTGGCTTATTTATTTGTCCTTATTCAATTTTTTTTTTAGCTTTGGTTAATTTTGCGTCGATTTTTTATGATTTATTGGTTTGTCTCGATGAGAGGAATCTAAAAATTATAAAATTATTAACCAAATTTAAATTTTTGTGAATAAAGACAAACAATCCAATAAACCACAAAAATTTGGATTATTTTTTTCTTTAGTGAACTTTTTTAAAATTTTGATTATAATTTTATACTCCCTCCATCCCTTTTTAAGTGTGTTACCTGGGAATCTCAACTATTTTTCTCTCACATTAACTTTTACAATTTTTACATCTACTTTCCATTATCAATATAATAATACCCACTAACTTTTTAAAAAGGAATCTACTTTTAAGGGCAAAATAGAAAATGTACCTACTAACTTTTCAAAACACACACTTATTAAGAGATATCCCAAAATGAAAATGTACATGCTATAAAATGGATGGAGGGAGTACTTTATAGATACCTCTCGTCGAGATGAACCAATAAACCACAAAAAATCGACACAAAACTAACAAATGCAAAAAAAAAAAAAATGAATAAAGACAAAAAAAAACTCCTAAACCATTTTGGTTTATTTAGCCAAAGCAATTAGTTTGAGACCATTCCGAGTCTCACACAAATGATCGGAGCCGTTCATATTTTTTTAAATAATGTTTACAGATATGTAGTAAAAAAAATCAACTCAATCCGATATAGTATGTCTCACGCGAATAATTCAAACAATCCATTAATCTTAAAATAATTTTTTTGAGTGTCCTGGCAAAAATCCAGGTCAATTAGATATGCAAATGGGTGATCAAATATTCAAATTCCTCATTGAGAATTTAGAATCATGTTCTAATGAAAACTTGAAGTTTGAATCAACTACTTAAACATATTCTATTGAGCTGAATTATTATAGGGTCGGTTGAAACATTATTTCCAAAATTATTTAACGGTCAAAATTATTCGTGTGAGACTGACAAGTGAGCCCCAGGTGCCGTTGTAAGTTTCCCAGTCCCCGTAGTCGGGTCCTTCCCTCGTGTTTGTTTTGCACAGGATGATATATGGGATTGTTAATAACATGTATGTTTTGTCTAGACTAGGATTGGATTAAAGTTATTTGTTTCCAATTTTAACCTTACAATAAGAACACAATTTTTCGTTATTTCCATCCGGTTTAAGGTATCACAATTTGCCCAAATTCAGGAACTATTAATTTGATCAGTTAACATGTGGTTCTGAAATCTTTCTTTTTTTCCACTTTTCAAAAGCACATATATATTAGAGAAAGAATTGACATTCTGAAGCACCGGAGAAAAAAAAAAAACTCCATCTGTCTTTTTTTACGGTTCAATATTTTATTTTGGGTTATCCCTTTATAAATGTCCATTTTGAAAAGTTAGTGGGTAAATATTGGTACATTTTCATTTTGACTTTATTTGTTGGAATTACGAATTTGGACTCTTAAAAAAAGAACGGAGAGAGTAATATATTAGAGTGAGAACTATTATTAGAGTGAGAACTGAAAAAAAAAAAAAAAAACCTGAAGAATAAAAAATGAGAAGCGTTAACTACTTAAACTGAGTTATGAAAGGGAGTTAACACATTTGCATTATAATTTAACGGTGGGTATATACAATTTGTATGCAAATGGGATAATGGAGTCAATTCTTAAAATGAGGAATCATTATTCCGTGTTCTTTTCACATTTCTAAAAAAAATTCCAAAAAGATTCTTCTCTCATGTCTCATTACTCACATTTCTCTCTCTACTTATTACTCCTTTCTCCAATCATTATTTTCATTTCTCTTTTTATCTCTCTCCAATTATTGCACATCTCCATAATTATTACTCCTATTTTTTTCCAAAAATCCATCCAAACACTATCTAAAAAAAATATTCTCAAAATTTTTTTTTCAAAACTCTCAACCAAACAAATTGTGTCTTCAAACCCATGGCCATGGGACAGGATTCGTAATAACACCCCCCTTGGGTTGGCGAATCCGGTGAAAGCGTGGGATTCACAATCCCTTAGGATTATCATTCCAGACCATAAAAACAAGAGAAAAAGTCAAAATGACACCTGAACTTTACACTCAATGTCACACAGACACTTGAACTTTGTTTAAGATCAATTGAACACCTGAACTTTGTTTAAGATCAATTGAACACCTGAACTTTGAAAACGCCATTTTTAAGGCACCTGCTCCTGCCGTTATATTCCGTCCATATTGGGACGAAAATTGCTGATGTGGCACGTTTCTCTTATATACTACGGTGCAGAATTTTTTGTTCGAGATCAATTTTTGATGATCCGAACCGTTAGATGTGTTTAAAATATGTTTTTAAGGTCCATCGCGATGATTTGTCAAAAAAAATACCCAAAAGGGCTTGATCCGAACATTTTTTGATAAAAATCTCGAACAAAAAATCCCAACAATTTCCGTCCCAATATGGATGGAATATAACGGCAGGTGCCTTAAAAATGGCGTTTTCAAAGTTTAGGTGTTTAATTGATCTTAAACAAAGTTCAGATGTATATATGACATTAAGTGTAAAATCAGATGCCATTTTGAATTTTTCTCTAAAAACAAAACAAACATGATTCTTGGGTGTCCCACCTCTCACAATCCTATCCCACCAATGAATTCTGGTATCAAACATGGCCCGAGAGTAAAAAGTAGTGGTACTAGGGGCCCTGTTTTTTTTTATGACCGGCAACTAGGGGCCCTGTTGCAGCCCTGATTTGGTCAATGTCCAGAGCTATTCGGCTGCCTATCTGTTAAATTGTGTGTTGGATAATTTGTTATTGGTTGTTCTACCGGAGTTGCAGCGCATTGATATTATACATTGACGACGGACATTTGAGCATTTGACGACCGAAACAATATCTCGCTGGATATATATCATTTATTTGTTTGGATTTTATTTTATGTTCTTCTCATCTATATATGTTGTTATTATTTTGTTGTCCATGATTCCATCCGGAAAAAAAAAAATGATGCCAATGATGAAGGTGATTGCTGTTCTAAAAGGGATATTTCCTAAAAGGAGTCCTTTTTCCGAGGGAAAGAAATGCAAATTATTATTGTGGTCGTGGAAAGTTTTTGATTCTTTTTAGGAAGCAGTGAATTTGGAAATTTTTTACTACTTCTTTTTGCCTATTAATAAACCAAAAAACTAAAGGTATAATTGGTTACGGTCCTTACGGAGCTTTTATTTTTATTGTTTAAAATCGTACTAACATGAGAATAAGCATTATCGAGTAAAATAAGAATAGTAGGCAGATCGAACGGCTGAAACTCTCCAAACTACAAACCCCGAGACGACAAGAGCGGTCTGGATTTTGCTGAACTGTTTTGTACGGTCGCACCATGGGGTGCCACAAAACGCATGCGTAACATCTCGTTTTACCCGCGCTGTTACATGTATTTGGTTCTTTGGATTAGTCAACCGTAAATTGGCTCATTTTTTTTACAACCAAATATTCAATCAATTTGCTATACTACGGTATAAGCTCTATTATTTTGATGATCTAAAACGTTTACTTTATAAAACACGTCAAAAATAGTAAGAATATTAAAATTCAGATTTATTGGATGTCGATGATTGGACAAGAAAAATGAACTCACACATAAAAGACATTTAATCATTCATTTATCAACATCCTATAAACATGAATTTCTGAATTCATAGTATTTTCTACGTATTCTATAAATGCATTCTAATCATTCATTTATTATAGAACAAATGCATTCCAATAATATTGTTATCAATGTTCAATCTTAGTTGGTAAGGATTCCTTTTACGGAAGAGGAGGTATTGGGTTCAATTTTTCCTAACTCCTTGGGGCCACCTATACAAGATTTCATGATTCTCATCGGGTATTGGCTTTATTCGGTTGAGGTGCGCGCAAGCTGACCTGAACCACCCAGTTTATCGTGGCAAAATAGAGTAAAAATCATCTTCTCTTCTTTATTTTTAAATTAGCGCTAATAACTTTTACACCCCACCAATTTCTTATAAATGTATTTCAAATTTTTGTCATTGTAGTGCTTAAAATTATACAGAACTCAAATACTCAAAAACAAATTTTAGAGTACATTTATAACATTAGTGTATCATTTTTCATAAATCAAATTCCAAAATTTAGAGTACATTTGTAATAAAGTGCACTTCAAAATTTGTCATTTTAGTGCTTAGAAGTTTTTATAACTCAAATACTAGAAGATGAATTTTAGAGTGCATTTACTGTAAAAAATCATTTTATATATTAAATTCCGCAATTTACATGTAAAGAGAGAGTAGAGAGAGAAGTAGTATAGGGGTTTTTTTTTTGTACCTTGGCAAAGGTAGCCCGTGCCATTAGTTTAAGGAGGCTTAAGCTATCTTCTTTTCTTGAATATTTCTCAACATATTTAGATTAAAGTAATAATTTTACCTAATTCTGATTTTTCTCATCGAGACGAACCTATAATCATCAAAAATTTGACATAAAATAGCTCAAAAAAATTGAACAAAGACAAAACTAAAAAATCTTTAAGTTAACGACACTGGATCGGGCTCTAAGTTGTTAGTAGTATTTAATAGATTACAACTGCCGATAAGGTAACAAGGTTGCGATCGTAATTCCATCTACTCAAACACGTGACCTATCACAAGGCACTTAGGCCTGCTCCCATGCCGCTGAGACCTCAGTTATATAATGCACGGGCATGTGCGAGAGTACGAGAGCATGAAAGTATTTTTAAAAAACCATCCAAACATAAATCTCATGAGTGCGAAAATAGAGAGCAAAAACAAACTACTCCCTTCATCCGGATTTGTTGGTCCATTTTGGGGGTTCCAACTTTTTTTCCATCACTTTTTGTGTACTTTCTCTATACTTTACCCTTTAACTTTTAGAAATAGACAAACATTTTCGGACTTGAAAAAGTATGTTTGTGGACCAACAAATCCCCGTTGGTCTTGGCGAGAAGTAGCAGAGTTTCTTGGGGAGGAAGTTTTGGGAAAAACCCATTCCCAGCAAAACTCGCTCTCACCCCCTCGTATCTCTCCAAATCAATGGAGCCCGGATCGTCTGCAGCTCTCTACTAGCTGGCCCCACACGAGATTGCCAATATTCCCTAAACCTCGCCAAAACCCACTGCACAAAAATACTTTTTTTTTTTTAACTGACTGCACAAAAATACTTAAAACCCAAAATTTGTCTAAGAAATATCTGTAGTAGGGTTTTGTTTTCTTCCTCCCCACATTGAATTCTCCGTTCAATTTTCTGCAAATCGAAAACTTTCTTGCCTTTAGCCGTACGTGTGTGTGTGATGTGTATGGACGGCTGAGATTTACGGTAATACACAATTGACAACTGTAGATTATGAATGTAGATGATTCGGATTCCCACACACATCAATCGTGTAGAAAGAAATCTGTGAGGGCTGTCACAGACGGCAAACCTCGCAAACTCTCATCAATGGCGGCAGAAATTGTTAATCAAGAGGGGAAAAGAAAGAGGAAGAAGATGCTCAATCGTCCAAAGCTTCTGGTTAATGAAAGAGTTGAAGTAATGCCTCATTTTTAAAGCTCTTATCTTGATCTCTGTACAAGTTTTTCACTAGCTTATTTGCAATTACGGTTAATCTTTTGTTTCTGCTATGTGGGTTGCTGATCGCGTGATCAAAAGATTGTTTCTTGCTTCGATTTTTTACTGCATTGTGTTCTTTATTGAGTGTATACGCATAAACAGCATTTGCATGGGTGCTTTGATGATCATGCAATGACTAATTTTGGACTCTGTGTATCGAATCGGTTCAAGGGTTTTACTAAATTTCTTTCTTTTCTGGGTGATCAATGCACATGCAATTTTAATTTGGGGTTTTGTAGGTTAAACAAGTCCATCAACTTTTGTTTGTGTTTCCAACTTTCCATGTATGTTGAATCAACCATGTGGGTTTCCGTAATCCTTTCTCTTTTGAGTGAATAGTGCACTTGTGTTGTTAATCTGGGTTTAATTGGTCAAACAAGTCCTTGTTTTTCATCAATTTTGTTTGTTGAACCAATTTGGGGGCTTAATAGAAGTGAACCAATTTGTAGGTTTAATAAGGGTACTTTCTTTTTTGGGATGACTGCACGTGATCTGTTTAGTTTGGGACTCCATAGGTTAAACACTAGTGTTTGCTTCATCAGTGCTTTCCTTTTCTGTTAAGTGCATATTTATGGAGGGTGTTACTGTTAATAGGGTAAAAGGGCGATCTTGTCCCCTGTTGGCAATCATAGATTTATTCTCTTGGTTTATTCTACATGAAAATAATGTGGAATCTGTGCAGGTAAGGAGTGTGGAAGAGGGATTTCATGGGTCATGGCACTCTGGAACTGTGATTGCCTGTGAAAACAGGGCTCGTAGAATCAAATATGAACATCTTTTATGTGATAATGGTTCACAACGTTTGATTGAAAGCATAAAAGTTCCTCCAATAGTTGACGGGATCATTCCGGCAAGCAGGGATTTGTGTAACTATAGGGGTATGATAAGGCCTTTGCCACCTCTGCATGATTTTCAGAAATGTGCTCTCCACTATGGGCTGTGTGTTGACGTCTATTATGAGGAGGCATGGTGGGAAGGTGTGATTTTTGACGGTGAAGATGGTTCCGAGGAGCGGACAGTTTTCTTTCCAGATATTGGTGATGAAATGCAGTTTGGGATCGATAAGTTTAGGGTAACTCATACCTGGGATGAATTTACAGAAGAGTGGAAGCCGCGTGGGGACTGGTTATTTCTAGATTTAGTTAAAGAATTTGAGCAGCATTGGCCACTTCAAGTTTCTGTGAGGCAAATATGGTATGAAGTGCGGGGAAAGAAGAGTTTTCATAAGCTTGAGCAATGGACTTCTACCAATAGGGGTATCTGGAGTAAGTTGGTGTGGGGTGTTATTGTTGATAATTGCCACATTAGTGTACATCACTTCTTCCGCGAATTGGACTTTTCGGGGGACTTGGTACAGGAAGCCCTGCCACCATTCTCTGAACTTCATCTTGACGATGCTGAAGCTGGTTCGCGTAAAATTTTTGATGATGCCTTGGATGTCAGATTGTTACCTACTTGTCCAGGTAATGCTACTGTTCCACCAGTTGTAGAGGCCGTCAATCAGGATGGCTTCACATCCATTAAGGACGATGATAGAAAGGATCAAAATCTCATCAGTAACACTGACATGACTTCCAATGAAGAAACTCCTTCTAAACAGGATGAATTTTGTGGGCTTTATTCGAACTCAAAGAGTAAAAGTTTTTCCAGTCCCAGTTCCAAAACACCCGGCGGAAAGTCTGAACATCAAGGAAAAAGAAAAAGTTTTTCCTTGTGGAGACCTGATGGCCTTGACATTGTTCCTGAGTTTTGCCCAAAGTCAGTCACTGACTATTGTAGTCGGAAGCGTGCAGATCCTTTAAAGTTGTGGATGCATCTTGCATATTTGGGCTGGACGATTGAGTTTGCAAGAGATGGTTCTATGGTTACAAAGCGCTACACCTCACCTGATGGCAAATCGTATTACTCACTTGTTAAAGTTTGTGAGGCTTTGATTGACCCGGCATCAGAAATTGTTCCTTTTTCTTCGCCAGACAACACAATTATATCATCTGCTTCATCAGAAAGACAATTTTCCTCTCCTATCTCTAAACAACCACCACATGCAAGACAGAAACCCTCTTCTTTTGATACAGTTGTTGAATCTGAGTATTGCCCTCAAGCTGTCGTAGATTATGTGGCATTGAAAGATAAGCATCTTAATTCTGAAGTTAAGGTCTTGCAATTGAGAGCAAAGAAGCATCTCTCAGCTATCGGGTGGTCGTTCTGGTACGTTATGAAGAGAAGAGGATCAAGCAGGGAATTACGGTATTCTTCACCAAGTGGAAGGTGCTATTATTCTCTTCTAGACGCCTGCAAAGGCTGTCTTAAGGAAGGAGGATTGAATGGTACTAATACTCGTGAGTCCAGGCTGAATATCAGTGAGGAAGCTATGTGCCTGTTAGCTAATGAGAGATTATCCTCCGAATTATCTGATGTAGAGTCTGGCAAGGATTACCTAGCAGAACTTGCTGGCATTTCGTTGTCAAGGAAACTCGTTGGACTTTGTAAACCAACTGTGAAAGAAAATAAAAAACTGCAAAGGAATAGAATGAAGGGTCTGCTGCCTTTACTTCAGAAGAAAGAGAAGAAAAGAAAGACATCTAGATCTCTCATCAAATTGGGAGATGGTTTGGGTAGTGAATTTCCAGTGCGTGTGATGAGGTCAACCAAAAGAGCTCGGCTGGGGGTGACTTCTTCTTCCTCTTATCATAACTCTCAAACCGTACTGTCTTGGTTAGTAGACAATAATGTGGTGTTGCCTAGGGCAAAAGTGTGTTACATTAGTAGAAAGGACAATCATAAAATGAAAGAAGGGAGAATAACTCGTGATGGGATCAGGTGCACTTGTTGCAATAATGTTTTTACTCTTAGTAAGTTTGAAGCTCATGCAGGCAGCTCTTGTCACAGACCAGCAGCCAATATCTTTTTGGAGGATGGGAGATCTCTATTAGATTGCCAGTCAGAATTGAAAAGTCGTAATAGTAAGAAAAACATGGTGATGGAACCCCGTGAGATGGAGGGTAGGCACCATCCTGGTTCAAATGATTATATATGTACTGTGTGTCACGCTGGCGGTGACTTAATTTTATGCGATCAATGCCCATCTTCATTTCACACAAGTTGCCTTGGTATGAAGGTAGATCCTTTCGATTATCCTGTCATTCTAATTAAACTTTATTTTGTCTTATAATTCTTCTTACTTGTAACAGAGTATATAAATGTTCATTTGAGTTCTAATAAGGTCTTCAATCTATTATTTACAGGATGTGCCAGATGGTGACTGGTTCTGTCCATCATGCTGTTGTGGAATATGTGGGAGAAGCAGATTAAATAACGATACAGGAATCTTTTCGGATGTCAGTGTTCTCAGTTGTGATCAGTGTCAGCATCAATGTGCGTACTCCAGCATGTTTTTAGCTTTGTTACGTTGACCGATAAATATGTATTTATGGAATTTTCTTGCCGTTGTACATAATGTTTTTATGATTTATTGACCACTTTGATGCAGACCATGTTGGGTGCCTAAGGGAACGAGGTGTTGCAATCGTAGACAATCATCCTAAAGGAAAATGGTTTTGCAGTAAAACATGCGAAACGGTAATTCCCCGCCCTGTTTAAGATAGCATTACGGCTGGAACTATTGTTCTTGACGTGGACTAAATTCGATCGAATTTTATAAGTCGTGTTCTCTAAAGGAAGTGTAATCATTCTTCAGCAAGTATTAAAATTGGAACCATGTGATAACCACTATAGAATTATGTTCGCTAAAAGCCTACAACTAATAATAGAATGTCTTGTTTCTTCTATTTTCTGATATGAGTCTATGACTTCTCCCTTTCTGTTTTTGTTTAGTCCTTCCCCTTGCTTTTTCGTATAACGAAACCAACATCCAACTTGGCCTTGAGAATTTGAGGTACATCTAAAATTCTGATGGGAGCCAGGTTACACATTTTGTAGTTGTGCTTGTTTTTGGTTTCAGTTGGTGAGAATGGCATTGGGTTGGTAGTTGACTACTATAATCTCGTAATCTTAAGGGAGAAACTCGGTCTAGGAATCTGAGGAGGCAAATACAAGAAGCAGAAAGTGTCAGATAAGTAGTTTCATTAACTTATAAAAAAGGCAGAAAAAAAAAAGGACAAGAGGTTGCGTTTTCACGTCTTATCAAAGTTTAGTTGGTCAACACTAATCCAGCATCTCAAGTCATATAAGTTCTCAATTCTATAACTAATTTCTGATCTTTCATGCCGGACAGTTGTCCTAAATCTGCAAAACGAGTTTCAGACTAGTTGTTTGCTAATTCTAGAAATTCTTGTTTGTCATATGCAACTTTCGCTATAGCTTAATTTACCCTCTCTTTTTTTGTCGGAAAGAAATTTGTTGATCCTTCTAAGGTAAGAGCAAATCGAGCAGGGTTCTCGAATGCTATGTTGCATGGACTCAATAGTCGTCATCATGTACGAATTTTTGTCCAGGCATCAGATCTCTCTAAACCCTTTAGCTTAGGATAAGAATACATGTATCCAAAAGTTGGGTAGATCGATACATCATTAGTATTTTCTGTTGTACTATTAATATAGCTTTCGAAGTACCTTGGCACAAGTTGTTGTTTCTCCGCAATGCACTTGAAATAACATGGGATGTAAGGGGGAAAAATAACTACAGTACTTTCTTGTATCCTTGTGAGGCTAGAAGTTTTCTATTCTACCAAATGTGAGCTCTTTCTTCTCAGTCATGTCAAAATTTAAATGATCCAACCATATGATCTGGTTATGAGTTTCGGACAAGTATGCCATACTTTTACCCTTTCGTATCCGGTGGACCCGGAATTGAAGAGCCCATGTAAAATTGCTGAAAGTGCACTGAAGTTTTTCCTCCCCTTGAGTACGTAGTTGTGGACTCGTGGTTATATCCAGAATTTTGGATGTTGTTACAGTTTTCTTTTATAGTTACTCGAATCTGGTTTTATGATAGATCTGCTTTGAAGAAAAATAAGATCTGTCATCTGTTTTGTTTGGTTCAAATTTTGCAAAAAAGAAAGGGGTTTGTAATTTTAGTGGGGAGGAATAGTGCGGGAAGGGAGCGAGACCAAGCCGAGCCACTAGGAGAGTAAAGTAAGCCCTTCCCACGTGTCAAGTTTCATAAATGAATGCAGCCTCAACCAGAGAGATCAACCTGCGCCTTTGATTTTAGGCCGCCGCCGGCGTAGAATGTCTCTCTCAGTTTTTAGAACTTAGAATTCTAAATTGGAAGAAAATTAGAATGATAGATATGCTTACGCTTGAGAAAATTGCTCATTTCCTTTGGCATGTTGAAAATGTGAAGTGTGAAAAATGGGAAGTGATATAGGCACTCCCCTTTTCTCTATTGGCACTCCCTTTTTTGTCTCTATTTATAAAGTGAAGACTAATTTTACCTAATAGAGAAAAAAAAAGGAGTGCCAATAGAGAAAAGGGGAGTGCCAATATTAGTTCCTGAAAAATACTACATGATTGGAATAATAAAGTTGAGCATAATTATCTCTTGGATGCACTTGCAACGGTTGAAAACTATTTAATGTGAGTTTGACACAGCTGGGTCGTTGTTGCAGATATCTTTGGGTCTCCACAAGCTTCTGGGAAAACCAGTTTCTGTCGGTGATGATAATGAAACTTGGACTTTATTGAAATACATCAAATATGACCCTGATGATCGTTATGGCTGTGATATGGAGGCTTTGACAGAGACCTATAGCAAGCTTAATGTTGCTCTTTCTGTGATGCACGAATGTTTTGAGCCTCTTAAAGAACCAGGAACAAGGAGAGATCTGGTTGAAGATGTTATTTTCAGTAGATGGTGAGAAAGTTCTTGTGAATCCACTTATCTTCTTTGTTCTACATTCCACTTATCTTCTTTGTTCTGTGTAGTGACAGTGAAAATTTGAGTCTATATTTTTTGCCAACTGGAAATGTAGAAAGCATGCCAACTTTCTTTGCAAATCCAAATCCTGCATAATTCATTATTCTTTTTTATGAATTGATAGGAAATACATTATTTCCTGATTTTCTTTTTCAATGGAGCTATTCAAGTTATGTCTTTTATTTTTAACATTCAAACCAGTCCTTCTGTTGATATTTGGAATTTTATGGTTTTCATGTTTATGATGCTCATCTCTAGAAGTATATTTTTGTTCTGCCAATAACATTTTTGATTTTTCTTCTCAATTAGGGAATATATTGGGTTTGCTTGTTACTGCATGTTGTTTCAACTTGGATTTTCCTTTCAGTTTTAAATACTAAACAGAATCTACTTTTTCTTGAGGCGAAAGCACAAGAACACCAAGATATATGTGGTTCCACCAAGCACGAAGCAAGGTGTACTCCACAGGTGAAGAGCGAGAGAGGATTTACTATAACCAAGAAGGAAGATTACAATGGAGCCGGCTATACTCATCACTCCACAAATTGAAGCACCCTTGAATCTCAAAGCAAAGAGATACCGAGAGCAATTCAGTACTCACAACTCAAAACACTCTTGCATAAATTCTCGAAAAGCTTTTGAAAGATACCAAAAAAACTTTTTGGTCTAGAATACTACAAGGTATCTATATATAATAAATACATTAAAAGCCTTGCCATAGGTTTCCAAACACCATAGGAATTGTCCAAAAATAAAACAATCAAAGTATTGGTATAAAAGTCTAAACCTTATATGGAAACATCCAAAAAGGAAAATTCAAGGCAAGTTCCTAACAATCTTCCCCTTGACATGAATTCTCTCAATTCAACATATTGCAATCCCCTTGAAATTACCACTCTTGTCAACCTCCCAACACGCAGAGCAATCACCAACGGCAAACATGAGCAAGGCTCAAGCATGACTTCTTAATGCGACTCAGAAAACCCAACCGCACATGCCTCCAAAGCGAGCTTCCATCTTCAACCAGGCGTCGACAACCCAACACACCCCTCATGGATGCAATCGAAGAACACACCCTTCAAACTCCCCACGGAGCTAATGGTCCACAATAGAGTTGCCAAAATAAAACCCATTATCTTGAATGACGATGATACACTTGACGTAGCACCCGCAATATTACTACAATTTAGCACATAGAGGCCTCCACATATTTGACCCTTAAATATCTCCAGCGCACCCTTGGAAACTTGCAAAACTCCCCCTTGACCAGTGAACTTGCAACCAAAGGAGTCAAGAACATCCAAAGATATAAGATTTATCTTCAAACGCGAAACATGCTTCACGTCGAGTAAAGTCCTCTCCATACCATCGTGCATCCTAATTCTAATAGTTCAGATACCAATAATCTCATAGGTCATGATGTCACCCATCAAGACAATACCACAATGGACTGGTTTATAAGTAGCGAACCACTCTTTATTCGGAGACATGTGGTTTGAACAACCCAAATCCAGAACCCACTTAATATCAACACAAGAATCGCTTTACAATCATCCGAATCAGAACCAACATATCCCGCAATATTCTTTTCTTCCTTCTTTGGCTTGTTCTTTAACCTAGGACAAGATTTCTTATAGTGCCTGGTTTTCTTACAATAGTAACACGCTACTGTAGAAGGTCCAGAAAATCCTCCATTGCCATGACCCTTCCATCATATAACCCCAACACACGAGCATGATCAAAGACCGCTACTCCCCTCAGATACCTTTTTCGTCAATTGTTTAGAATATAAACTGGAGTTAACGTCCTCCATGGAAATTTTATCTTTACTATAAAAAGTAAGGTAGTAACAAAATGCTCATAAGAGGGTGGCAATGAACATAAATTTATAAGGACCTGATCTTCATCATCAATCTTAACATCAATATTCTTAAGATCCATAATGATTTTATTTAATTCATCAATACTATCTATAATGGATGTACCTTGCTTTATACAGAACTTGTAAAGGCGTTGCTTCAAATACAACTGATTTGCGAGCGACTTTGTCATATACAAGCTTTCCAGCCTCAACCACAATCTGGCTGACGAAGTCTCGTGCTCAACCTCTCAAAGAACATCATCTGACGAGTTCAACTGGATCGAAGAGACTTTTGGTCAAGCTCATCTCATCCGTCCGCATCCATGTTAACTGGCTTTTTCTCCTTGCCCAGTAACGCCTTGTCGGTCCCAATTGAACCAGCAAAACCTTCATCTTAATCCTCCATAAGTTAAGCTGCTATGATGCCCATCAAACTTCACAATCTCGTACCTGGTGGCCATGATTGACGTAGAACACAAAACCCTAAGTATGAACCTGGAGTTCTGATACCAGTTGTTGGGATTTTAACACACCACCTTTTAATGTCAAGCCACGAGAAAAATAAAGTGAGCAAACAAAATTTGAAAACATAAGACACCAAGATATATGTGGTTCCCAAAGCACAACACAAGGTGTACTCCACGGGCGAAGACCGAGAGAGGATTCACTATGACAAAGGAGCAAGATTACAACAGAGCTGGCTATACCCGTCACCCCACAAATTGAAGCACCCTTGAGCAATTGAGTACTCACAACTCACTAGGGACAAAAACCCTAACACTCTTGCATAAACTCTGGAAAAGCTTTTAAAAGACACCAAAAAGCCTTTTTCTCTAAAAGAATACCACATGGTATCTATATATAATAAATGCAATCAAAGCCTTGCCATAAAAGTCTAAACAAAATAGGAAATGTCCAAAAATAAA
The DNA here is from genome assembly GCA_036023075.1 of Gaultheria prostrata. Lineage (NCBI taxonomy): Eukaryota > Viridiplantae > Streptophyta > Magnoliopsida > Ericales > Ericaceae > Gaultheria > Gaultheria prostrata. Next base: position 5,581 of record JAXBDA010001441.1, on the reverse strand, counting down.
ACAATGAAAGTATTGCCATGTTGGTCTAAAAAGGAAAATTCAAGGCAGAGTCCTAACAGAGGGGAAATTATGCTTAACTGCATCCCATTTTTAGTGGTTTCACTACAAAACTTCCTCTCTCTCTCTCTCTCTCTCTCATTTTCTCTTCGTTTATCTTTATCTGCCATCTTTTCCTCAAAACATGGACCCTCCTTAAATAGTAAACATATTGTTGATGCCAAATGTTCCAAAAATCGCTAAGCGCTAGTCGGGCGGAAAGGGCACCTAGACGCTGACTAGGCCACCTAGGCAAGGACTAGGCGCCTACTAGTCAACTGCCTAATCTAGGCATTGGAATAGCGCCTAGGCGGGGACTAGTCGGCCTAGGCGGCTGACTTTTAGAACACTATAAGATACCAGTGGACTATATAGATGGTGAGAAAGTTTTGTGGTAGTATTTTCATTGAGTTACTTGTGATCTTTTGTGGTATTGAATAAAAAAAACTCTAGGATGGATTAATGTGGTTAAATTGCCTCTTCTATATTGGTTTTGGTGAAAGACATGGTTGGTGAAAACTATTGGCTAGTTAGGCATTAAGTTAGCATCTGAATTCAGCTTGTTTAAAATGGTAATTTCTGCTAAAGACCATCCCGTCTGTGATATTCATTGCAATATTATTGTTAAGCAATGTGTGCATGAGTATGTACTCCTTATGCTAATTCCAATTTTTTTTTTACCAGACATCATTTTCTATTGCTCCAAGCGTAGGTGTAATTATTGCCTCTGCAGGTCAGAGCTACATCGTTTGAATTTCCAAGGGTTTTATACTGTACTTTTGGAGAGAGATGACGAATTGATTTCAGCAGCTACTGTAAGGTATCATACAAATTACAAGCTCAAACCTGAATTTCTCATTCTTTTGTTTGATCATGGTTTTCTGAAAGGATTTCACATCTTTTAACTTTTCTTCCTTACGTTTAAGGGTTCATGGAGAAAAAGTTGCAGAAGTACCTCTCGTTGGCACACGGTTTAAATATCGCCGACTTGGAAAGTGTCGTGTCTTGATGAATGAGCTTGAAAAGGTAATATTCTTTTGTGGATCTGGGGAAACAGGTAAGGTTGGTACACAAATGTTGAGAAATTTTTATGACTGCTATTCAACTTGGCCTTAAAGGTGAATTAAAAATCTTCTGTAAGAAATTATAAGTTTGACGGCTTAGATCATCAACTTGTAGCAAAAACTTAATTTAGAAGCTGTTAAGGTTCATGAAATACCGACTTTTCCTTGTCTACATGTGGATATCTGTTCGCTTCATGTTTGTTACAAGGTGTGGGATTAATATTTATAATAGATTGCAGAATTGTGAGGTTCACTTTTACGTGTTTTTTTTTTTTGGGTAATTTTTTTACGTGTTTACTTATCATGCCCCTGGTCATTCTAGTAGAATTAGTATGACAAATATCAGGCCAAGCGCAAGGTTTTAAACCGAAGTGGAAATAGAGAGTTTCTTATCATTTGTTGCATTATTAGCCGGCAATGACTTGTTCATTCTCACCATTGTTTCCGATTTCTTTTTTCCTACAGAAGTTGCTGGAATTAGGAGTGGAGAGGCTAGTTTTGCCAGCGGTTCCCAACGTGCTAAGCACTTGGACTACCTCATTTGGGTTTGCAAAAATGACAAACGAGGAGAGATTAAACTTTCTAGATTACACTTTCCTTGATTTCCAGGGAACAGTCATGTGCCAGAAACTCCTAAGGAAGATCCCTTCTACAGACTTGAGACTGATAATAAGTACGGACCCTGTCTCCAACCAGCTTTTTTAAGGTTAATAAACATTGTAAAGTGTAATAACATAGTCTGTTATATGCTTTATGCAGGAAGCCACCCAAACATTCATGATGTTGTCAGCGGATGTGATGGTATGGATTTGGATGGGAACAGTGCTACTTCTGAATCATTCCAAGCAGACACAGTTGAGAAGAGTGAAATCGTGAACCAAGAACCATCAGAGTATGTCTCTACTGTCATTTTCTATCAGATTTAAGCAATAAAGCTTCACAAACCAAACTCTGCTGTAAGGCGAATGTGAACGCCTTGAACCCCATATACGTTTGACAATCGTGAGCCAGTACCGAGGGGCTTGTGTCTGTGGCAGACCAGAAAGATAGGACTTCCTGTTTGGGAAATTACTCTTGGTCTCCGAAAGGGAAGTCATGGTATTTAATGACCATACATCGAAAGGGATTAGGAGCAGATTATAACCTGCTTGCAATAGAAACTATAGGAGCATAAAGTAATTACCCACTCCCCACTACGCAAGAGTTGGAGAAGAAACCTACTTCTAGTGGCAACAGAGAAATTCAAGATATCCATGTTTCGTTAATTAAAAAAAAGAAAGTTTAAGCATGTTTGAAACAAATGTCCAGTTTCCAACTCACTATTCAATGAATTCATTATCAGAATCCAAACGCAGGCTAATAATGAAAATCCTCAGAGAGGGGAGGCATAAGAAGGTACCTTGTGGTACTTGTCAAAAACTAAAGAAAAGGTACCTTGTGCACTCTGCAAATGTATCATATACACCGTCTGCTTTGTTGATGTTTGCCGTTTCGTTAAAGCGGCATGCCAAATTCTTTAATTTTCATACATGTTAAAAGGAAATTAAAAATCCTCTGCCAACCCCAATAATCTTAAACAATCCTCTCCATAACATTATTATTTTGTGTTTTATCATTCTCTAAGATACTGCTAATACCCAATAGCATTGGAAGTGGGAAAGCTGAAAGTTGGTACGAAGCGTTATGTTGCTAGCATGTAGACATCATGCCGCCATTGGCCAATTTGGAGCAAATCATAGAACTTCACCATATTATTATTCCATCAATATATACCTGTTTACGTTGGGTACATTAGAACAGTCGGCAAAATGTACTGAATTTATGGTTTTGCCAGTATTGCTCGAGACGACGATGGCAGTGATGGCAGCAGAATTACTGAACCTCCTGGTTTCGAGGTACTTTATTCTTTAAAAGGAAATTTCAGTTTGGATGGAATCAATGGTTGTTATTCCTTTCTGTATTTTCCTTTTATCCAGTCAGGTATGCTGATCTATTCCATTTCCTCAGTCGAACCGACCAAATCTTGAATGGAAACCTTTCCAGAATGGCTATAGGGAATGCCAAAACAAAGACAATGCCCTATTCAAGTGTTACAAGCGGAGGAGGATATCAGATTGCAGAAGCTGAGAACTTCTAAGTGTTGCTAGATGACGTAGCAAACCTCGTAAATAGTATAATTAACTTGACGGTGAGATAAAACTTGGCCAATTGTGCCAGGGCCTGAGTCGATTGTTTTCGGGACCAAAACTTCATGTGTTGCATAATGAAGGTGTGTGGGTTCCTATCGTGTAAAGGCCTAGTGATAGGAACTTTTAGGAGTTAGGTCTCTTGTATATAATGGGGATTCATTTCTTGGGGTTCCTGTAAATGGAAGAAGGCCGTATTTATCTTGTTCTTTCTGTGCATTTTCATTAGAGCAACTTTGACCTGGACTTATCACATTAGTGGCTAATTTTTTGGGGCCTAGCAAATAATAGATTGGATTGTGCCCAAGATTGAATTTTGAAGGCATGTCAACCATGTGTGAATGGAATCGCAAGTGTAGTTAGAGAGAATTCCAATATTAATTCTCAAGTGTTGTGAGTTTGGTGGAAGTGCAGGTACCTAAAAAATGCAACCCATTGTAGTAGTACTTTAAAGTTTTGTGCGAAAAAGTTAGTGAATAAAGAGTTTTGAATTTGACAGGTGAAGTTTGCCAGTTCTCCCCTACCTTTATCTCTCTCTCAATTTCTACCAAAACTGTGAACTAGATGAGGGATCTTAGAGCATCAACAATCTTGACTTATTTTAAGACTCAAATTTGAAATTTCGGCAAAAACCTCTAATATTCATCTCCAATGTATGACCTAAATCCTTTTCCATTTTGGGTTTTATCTATTTCTTGGCCCAAATTGGGGACAACCCAAACTCATCTCCATTTTTCCTCGCGGCTCGCTCCACTTCATTCAAAAGTTACTCTTATGCCATTTTAGGAATCCTGTCATTGATGCAAAAGCAGAGCATTGCTCTTTTTCTGCAAAACCAATGGCTTGATGCAAAACGCTTTCCTTTCTCTGTAAAACCAACGGCTCTTCCCGGTCGAGCTATAAATATACATACATACATACATACAAGATACCCTCCAACTCTCAAAATCCTTTCCTCCGATTTTTTGTCCCTCAAACCTCATTTAAACACTCCTCTCCTGAGCTTACAAATAACATTTGAGAGTTTGAGCAAATTTGAAGTATTTCGAACTCACAATGGATGAGTACAAAAATTTTGAGGAGACTTTCAGTTTGGAGGAAACTCACGGACTACCACCCAAATTTTTTGTATGCCAATAGGAAGCCAAAAACAATCTATTCGGGGTAAAGCCGTAAAGCATTTTCCATGGTGGAGGATGAAGCTCTTTGTAGTGCTTATTTGGCTACCTCACAAGACCCTATTACAGGTACTAATCAGACTGACAATTTTTAAGATTATGTTTCGAGATTGCAGAACCTCTTTGAATTGCCAATCGCGATTGCACCCCCCGGATGCCCGCTCGACATCCTTTCTAGCTGACTCTTGCATCATCGGAAAGTGCTATTTTTTGGCTCCTTCAAGAGCCGAAATAGTTTGAACCAATGTTGCCCATGGAGGATTTATGCCACCCGCTAGATAGTATCCCATGTTATAGACATGTCCGTTGATAGAGTAATTAGCCGGAGGAGTTCGCCCTTCGACAAGTTCATCAAAAAGAGGAGAACGATCTAAAGACATTGAGATCATTGTGGGATCCCGACATTACAAAAAAGACATGCCAGATCCACAAGTCATAAGAAGCAACGGCTTCAAGAATTATAGAAGGTTTTTTTACCATGACCCAAATAGACACCTTTCCCTGCCGTTGGACAATCCTTCCACTCTTAATGCATGCAGTCCAAATTTCCCAACATTCTGGGAAATCCACTGTTGGGGTGCAGACAACCTTCAGCAGCAGCCAGGACCACAGCTAAGGGGGTTTGTAGCGCTACACAGGTTTTGGTGTAGCGCTACCTGTTGGTCTATCTTTTGAACAGAGAGTTTGAGAGCGCTACAGGTGTTTCCCTGTAGCGCTACCGATAGCCTTAGATGCCCCTTTTAGGGTTTTGGCCGACTGCGTGTGTGTTAGATTGTAGATCAGTTTTTCCAGAGCGAAAAAGTGTGTGAGAGGTAAGAGAAAACCAATCTCAGAGAGATTGTAAGAAGACTTGTACTCATTGATTCGATTTCATAGTGGACTGGTGTGGCTCCCGTGGTTTTTCCTCGCGTTGAGGTTTTCCACGTATATCTTGTGTCTCGCACTTTCTTTCCGTTTTTCATTACGTACTTATTTGCTTGTCTTTGCGACTTCTGTGATTCATTGTTCCCAAGATCCGTAGGGGCGTTGTGGGGTTGCGATAAATCCTAACAACTGGTATCAGAGCCGCGGTTGCGGTAGGGTTTGTTCGACAGGTTAGGGTTTAATCTCGTTCGGG